>JAAIIK010000109.1:1572236-1586791 GCA_014706435.1 Silurus glanis
TATATATATATATACAAACACAGTGAACAAATCTAAAGGACACACTTTCAGAGAACACGATAATAATATCTATTGTATTTCATTTTGTCTTTTCCCACCAGCATACAGATCATAAATCTGGGGTTGCCCAAGTCAGCCGTAGGGTTGGTCCCCGGCACAGGGGTGAGTCTGTCTATCGGCGACGCCTTCATTAACCTGCACGGCAACTGGAGAGTCAAATACCTCAAAATCATGTAGGCAAAAACGTCTCATGACTGTGCATTTTTTAGTGTAATGTAAGATATTTGTAGTGAACGTGGTATATGTTGTGTAGAAAGGACAGTGGCTCGTTCGACTTGGCTGTTAGTGGACTCAGTATCAGCACCACCATCGGGGTTACAGGCGATGAAACGGGCCGTCCCATGGTCAGCAGTGTTAACTGTGCAGCTTCTGTTGGCCAGGTCGAGATCAAGTTTCATGGAGGTGCCAGGTAATCTGTTATTATCAAATTGCAAACAGCACAATTTGTGAAACGTGTCTGAGTTCTGCTTTGTTGATTTTGCACTTCAGACGATAATACGATACGACCACAACTCAAAAAATCCAACCACATAAACCATATATATTAAGCAACACTACACAAAGATTAGGCTGAGATACACAAAAACACATGTGGACATTAATATAGCAATATGTGCTAATTGAGAGTGACCAGACGTGACCAGGTGTGAACGATCTAGTCACATGAGTAATTTGTGACTAGGACATGTGACTTGCTAATCGGTAATCCGTAGTCCATGTACCGATTTCTGCATAATACAACAGTAGCTCATCAGTTTACCTGCAGACTAATTCAGTAGAAAATTCAGATGTTACCTTTAGGCACCAATTATATGTTTGCTATTTACATTTGCATTTAAATTAATGGCAAAAGGGCAGTTGCAGTTGAGGGTTAAGGGCCTTGCTCAAGGGCCCAGCAGTGGCAGCTTGGTGGTGTTGGGATTTAACCTTCCTGTGACCTTCTGATCCACCAGCCAATGCCTTAACCACTGAGCTACCACATCTCCCACATCTGATATCAGGCTGGACGATTTGTGTATTTCTGTAGTCTTTACATCTGAATGGTGCACAAAACAAAAAACATGCAGTGAGCATCAGTTCTAAGGCACAATTGCCTGTTTGATGAGAAAGAGTTCAGTGGTGAATGAGCAGATTATCTTGAAAATCTAATCTATCTAATTCCTTTCGCTCTGAGACGTCACGACCTCAGACTTTGCATGTATTATGTTTACATTCACTTGTTTAGAGTAATGGGTATTTACGAAATAGCAATTTAATTCTGTTGCCTTTCCCACTCAGCTGGCTGTATAATCTGTTTAAAGACTACATCGATAAAGCTCTGCGCAGTGCTCTACAGAAACAGGTATCAACACACCAAAGAAATAAAAAGAGATCTTTTCAGGTGCTTTTCATTTCATCTCATACAAAATGCTTGTTGTTTCAGATCTGCCCTCTGGTAACAGAAGTCATAGACGAGATAAATCCCCATCTGAAAACTCTAAATGGTAACCTCAATACATACACTGTATCTCTAACATGACGAACCCCGGAAGACTGATCTGACATGCTTTGATCGGTTTTTAGTTCTCGCGCAAGTTGACAAGTACGCCGAGATCGAGTATTCCATGGTGGAGTCTCCGCTCATTTCAGATTCCAGCATTGATCTGAGTTTAAAGGTGAGTTGAAGGTGAATTCTTCCTTTAAAAAATATTCCGTAATATTGATCTTTTTATCGTTTTCACACTTTCTACAGGGGGAGTTCTACAACATCGGGCAGCATAAAGAGCCACCGTTCTCCCCGACCCCCTTCACCCTGCCCTCTCAGGATGACAACATGCTGTATATCGGATTATCAGCGTTCACCTTGAACTCAGCCGGCTTTGTGTACTACAACGCCGGAGTGCTCAGCCTGTATGTAACAGACGACATGGTGAGTTACAGCCGCTGTAGGTGGTTTTTATGAAAAATTAACACCACATCATTAATACTATAGGCTTAGAAATATGTGTACCCTTTAGGAATGGGTGCCTCAAAACCTGCCAATTAGTCCAGACCACAAAAACACACCAGGTCTAATAGTTACATAATACAAATCCAACATTTTGCATCATTAACTGTATTTTCCCTCTCATTATTCATCTAATTTAATTTTAGCCATTTTTGGAACCTGCTCCCCCTGTCACATGACAGTCACAAACCAGAGAGGATGAAGTCTGACATGCTTCCTCTCATAACTGTCCACCTTCCGAAGGTTCTCCCAAATCAATTTATTGATACATCACGGTGCTTTTTACTGGTCACATGTATATTGCATCTTCACATATCCCAGTGTTGTTAGGAAGCTGGGGTCAAAGCACAGGGTCAGCCATGATGCAGTGACCCTGGAGCACTTAGGGTTAAGAGCTTGGTAGTGCTGAGATTTGAACTCATAACCACACTCCCTCATAACCCCAACCACTGCTTGATTAGTCCCAACATCTCTCAAGACTCCTTTCTGTTCTGGCACCAAAGAGGATGGAATGAACCTCCACTTGATATATGAACAGAGTCTCTAGCAGTCTTCACACAACATCTAAACTTTACGAAGGTGTTTTAGTGGCGTGTTAAAAAAAAAAGTAAGATTACAATCAAATATTTTGAGAAAAATCTTATGAGAATAACTCATAAAGTCAAAATATTTTGAGGATAAAGTCAAAATTATGAGCTTATTATATGAATCCATATGCCACAACGCAACACGTTGGGACCCTGGCGATGTCGAAGACGTCGATTTCTTTGATCATTATTCTCATAGTCTCTTCCAGCAGTACCTGATTTCTCAGAGTTTTCAGACTGATTGTGATCTTAGGTCTGTGACTTAATAAACCAGCAGTATTTATTGATATAGATTTTTGAAAGCCAAACAATCATCCAAATGAAATACATGTGAATCTGAAAACAAATCGAGCTTCAAATGTTTTACATGGTCCAAGGAGATTCATTCTCTAGTTGCATTTTCAATTCTTTTTTCCAGATCCCTTCCAGTTTTCCTTTTAGACTGAACACAAAGACATTTGGGACCATCATTCCACAAGTAAGAAAAAAAAAATACACTGGTTATTATTTCCCCTTATTTTTTCTTACAAACAAAAAGATATTCTGCTCCTGAAAGCGTATTAAAAAGCCACTAAGTCAGTTAATGTATTAATAGAAATATTTTACTTTTTCAGTGAATGGAAACATTTAATCGGAAGCTTTTATTTACTTCGACTTACAAATATCTTCCATATTATAATTAGTTTGTTTAGCACAGAACTCTTTAATGCGCTACTCCAGATTGCTAAGCAGTACCCTGGATTGATGATGAAGCTCCTTGTGAAGGCTGTGAAGGAGCCGAACCTCTCATTTGAGCCCAACAATGTGACAGTGCAGGCGAGCAGCACCATTACAGCCTATGCTATTCAGCCCAACGCCACACTGACGCCTCTGTTCATCCTAAATGTGGTGAGTATCACAGATATGACATGATATCGGAGGAGTTAAAGACTTGTTGACACGCGATGTATATATTTTGTGTTCAGAACGCCAGCGTGAGCGCCAAGATTTACGTCAGTGGCATGAAAGTTGCTGGAGATTTGACCCTTGATGAGTAAGTAAAGGAAGGGGAAATATATTATTCTGTTGGAACATTACTTGATTTTTCACACTGTATAATTATTCATATATTTCTATAGAATGGACATGACATTAGGGACGAGCTATGTGGGACCGTTTCAGGTACGACAACCAGACCTCATTGGAAAGAGAGCTAATGAAGGAAATAGGCACAAATGTAATGTTCATTTTCTTATCCAACAGGTGAAATCACTCGACAGTGTTTTCAAGATGGTCTTGAATGCTGTCGTGATACCCACTGTGAACGGTGAGCACGTGATCTGATCCATTGTGACTTGTTTACTGTTTTGAAACATGTCTCAAATCTCTGCATTGCTCTTGACAGCTTATTTAAAGCAGGGTTATCCTCTGCCTGCCATCGGAAAAATGAATCTGGTCAACACTCAGCTTCAAATTCTGAAGGTATGATGATTAAAATCCGATGAATGTTAGAACAGATACAGCTATATTTAAACTGAACCTGATCCTTGATTCTAAACTTCTTTCCAGGATTATGTGTTAATTGGGACAGATGTCCAGTTCACTGGACAGAGCCTTCGCTGATGTCTACTAAAAATACTTTCACAACAAAAACTTGCTTTCTTTTCTTGCTTTTCACAATCCATGATGTTTGTATGAGTTTGTGTCTAAATAAACATGTTGTTTCAATGTCTGCTTTGCTTTTTACACCAACCTCATTCGAAGCATATGGAACACAAGGAGGTCAAAGTTCATTATTATAGGGTGGATAAAAGTAAGAACAGCAATGACAGGAGGAAAAAAAATGGCTAAATCCTGACAGGACTACCAAATCCTGACAGAACTCCCCATGTACAGTAATTCACAGCCCCCATTGGGCAAAGGTTCACTTCATTTGTAGTGGTCCTGGGTGGGTTGAGAGAAAGCGCAGACAGGCAGGGAGGGAGGCAGAGCACTGTCCTCAACAAGGCATGGGGGCTAAGCAGCAGCCACAACAAGGCATGGAGGCTGAGTGGCATCATCAATGAGGCAGGGGGGCTGAGAGACATCCTCAATGAGGCAGGGGGGCTAAGAGACATCCTCAATGAGGCAGATGAGCTAAGCAATGTCCTCAATATGGCAAGAAGGATCAATGACATGCGAGGGTTGGTGGGGAAAAAGCAGTTTTTTTTTCTCAATTGAGTGGGGGGAGCTGTCTTAAGCATAGGGCAACCATCTAAGCTGGTCTTGGAGGGCAGAATGGATGTTCACTGACCAATAGTTCCTGTCTGGAAGATAGATACTTGTAGCTCTGAAATGACTTCTGGTGCACTACAGTATCCAGAGGTTCCCAAGATTTGATTGTCTCTGCTAGGTTCCTGTTTGGCTTGGTTCTTCTATCAGGTTTGGGAATTGCACCAGGGTAGAGTACATGATAGTGAGATCCTTTTGGGATGTGCAACAAGGGATGTTTGTGAACCCAAGCACAGAGACAGACTCAAACAGATTGAGGGTTCTATGATATTATTTAATAGAATGTCCAAATACAAAAAAAAAAAAAAAAAAGGCCAAATCAAAGAAAATCAAGGGTTTCAAAGACAAAAATCCACAGTTTCAAAAAAAAGGGGAAAACAAATATATAAAAAATATTTGAATACAATACTTAACCAAAAGCATTGCTAGAAAAAGGAAACAGCTACACAAAGAAGGGCAGAAAATATACAGGAGGTACTTTAAGACATGTCTGGAGACGTGTCGGACACAAAACGAGCTCCTGTAGCTCAAGTTGCTGAAGAAGTTAATGCTGTCAGGACTGTTTTATCAGAAAAAGAGGGACCAACACAATATACTGTTATATTTATAATTCAGTGCAATTATCTTTTGTGTTTTTCTTTGTGTAATTTCTCTATTTTTATATTATTATTTCCATACTGCTGCTGGTCTCTGAGAGCAACCAAACAAATTTCATTGTATCACTACAATAACAATGAAGTCTTTATGACTATGACTAAGATTTGTTTGTGGATGGGACAGCTTTGAAGGATCCAGAAACAGGTCACAGTTGTGTGTGGTATGCAGTAGTAAGTGAACATGATCATTTAAAAGCAAGGAAATTTTCCACCCAGGTCAGTTTTCAGCTTAAGCAGCAGAACTGGTAGCTTTACCTGAAACATGTAAATTAGCCACAGGTAAAGCTGTTACAGCAGATATGGTTTAGGAGTAGTACATGATTTTTGCCCACTTTAAATTTTTATTTTTTTTTGCCACAATCCTCCTGCCTCCTCCTAGTCTATTGCACTATGCAAATGTGATGGTCACACAGGGAAAACACTGTTTCACTGGGGAATGCCAGAACAGACTCAGCAGCAAAACAGGCAGTGAAACACTCATGTCAGATTAATAAATTCCAGTGATGGACCGCATTTGGTACCTGGGCCTTCAGTGGGGACTTACCCAACTAAATCCACCTCTTAATACCACCACTATCACGTCGTAATTATAGAAACTAAATTATTATTTGCGTGTGCAGCCTTGTGCTGCCATCTGCTGCAATGTTACAAAACTTAATAAAGTTTTATCTTAATAAAGATAAATAAAGTACCTTCTTGTTAACAGAGCGAGTCTCCCAACCTTCTGAGACCACCTCTTAAATCAGACATTCTGGAAGGTCCTGAGTTTGCATGAAAATCTTTAAAACACAGATGGATAGATTGATGGAAATTTTATTGTTGGAACTCGTGCAGTGTGTTGGTTAAAATGTGCCTCACACAAATATGTCAAAATAGCAGCACAAATCATTTATACATTTTCGATAATAATTTGGCAAATAAATTATCATAACGGGAGACTATAAATTTCTCTCACATTTGTAAATCATCTGATTTCACACAGGGTCACTAACGCTAACCTTACGAACTCTCAACAACCTACAGCGCCCTGTTCGTTAAGATGCCGCTCACAAGCTCCTTTCCCGCTGTCAGTAAGGGAGGTGTGGCTGAAGGCGTGGCCTCGCAGGCTCTGGGAGTTCGCTGAGGTTATCTATAAAGACAAAACAGAAAGATCTACACTACAGCAACTTACAATAAATTACACGGCCATAAAACAACAGTTTTAGCAATGCCAATATGCATCCTACAGAGATGAAAAAGCAAATGTAATACCCCAATACCCCAAACTCACCTTCACCAGTACATAGTCTCCCACTTTAACAGGTACAGTACTAGTGCCTGTGGGATCAGGGGGCAAATCCTTCCTGGGAAAAATCACTTTGACGTTGCCGTCATTCCGACCGCAGAGATCCTCAGGTGAACGTTTACTCTCCTGCAACACACACAAAATTAAAAATACAGGAAAATACCCACTATACCCTCCAGAACTACGAATTGAAAGCATTAGTTGAAATGATTTGTAATGTATTTTAATATAATCTCTATTGCCACCTGACCTTTCCTGCCATATGTGGTTCTTCTCCAAACTGTTACCACAAAGCTGGAGGCACACAATTGTAAAGGACGTCTTTGGATGGGGTATAATAAAATTTTATGTTCACTTGAACTTGGGAACCCAAACCTGTTCCAGCATGGCATTGCCCCTGTGCACAAAACTCCATGAAGATCTGATTTACAAGCTTTGGAGAGGAAGATCTCCTGCTCCTGCTCCTCCTCACCTCACCTACATCAGTACCTGCCTTTACCAACCCCCTTGTGGCTGATGAACACAAATCTCCACAGGCACACTTCAAAATCTAGTGGAACATCTTCCCAGAAGAGTGGAGAGAATTATAAGAGCAAATTGGGACTAAATGTGGAATGCGATGCTCAAAAAGCACATACCGTACTTATGATCAGGAGTCCACAAACTTAGAGTAGTATAGTGTATGAATATGGATTAAATTATTCAGAATTCTCTTCATTTTATAGCTTTTTTTTATGTGCTGCTTCCTGTGGTGTCAGTTTAAATTGAAGCTTCTATCCAATCAGATTTCAGCCGTCGAAGCGCGCGTTTTTCATGAAGCGTTTATACTTTTGACACTGAAAGCCTCGGTGCGAAATGCACGACCCGATACTGATAAATAAATATTTCAGAATTCCTTCGCTGCAGTACTCACCCCCTCCACTAGGACGATCTGAGTGCTCCCGATGAGAGCCGCGTTCAGTTTAGCGGCTTCCTCTCGGAACACGGATATGAGCTCCTCCAGACGTCTCTTTTTCACCTCGGCAGGGACGTCGTTTTCGAGACGGTGGTGTGCGTGCGTTTTCTGTGGGGAATCGATAAAAATTATATTCACTGCTTGCTAAAAACAATTTGCGGTTTTGTTCTGTGTTGATGAGACCTCTTACCTTCCTCATGCTGTAAGCGAATAGAAACCCCACGTTGTAGCCCACCTCCCTGAGCAGGGACAGGGTCTGCTGGTGGTCCTCCTCCGTCTCGCCACAGAACCCGGTGATGAAGTCGCTGCTCAGACTGACCCCTGAGTGTAGCAGCAGTGTGGATTTAGAGCACTTATATATGCAATGAATTACTGGATTAAAAGCTGACTGGTTAGTAATGGTGAAAGACCTCGTATTGTCTTCCGAATGTTCTCCACCAACTCAAGGTACGCCTCCCGGGTGTAGCTGTAAAAAAAAAAAAAAATTTAAAAATTAAAAAATACAGAGCAAGATGGTGAATTAATACACGGATGACAGAAACACTGTGAATCGTGGGAATTATTCTCATACCCGCGTCTCATAGACTGTAAAACACGACTGCTGCCACTCTGAGCCGGGAGGTGGATCTGCTTACAGATGTTATTCCTCTCCTGGATCAGCTGTAATACCTACATAAAAGCACACATGTACACATCATGCATGGTGTAACTTTTGTTTAACTTTACTTACAGTAGATGGTTTATATTTTTGCAAAATAAATTCCTTTTCTCACTTATGTTATAGCAGCTGTAAACGCTTGTTCCCCCCACCAGAAAATGGCAGCTAATCAGATTACAAAGAAATCTGAAACCGTCAGTGATTCTGATTTGTTCCAGCGGAAAATGCTCATAATGTTATAACGTGTTCATCATTATGCCTGATCGGTGTATGTCTTCATATAGGTACTATAGATAGGGACTACAAGGAACTACAGTCCAATAAATGCACTCCAGCACCAGCAACTTTAATACCTCATCAGGAAAGTCTTTTGGATGTGGAGAGGTAAAGCGTATCCTCATGTCAGGATCGATCCTAGAAACCCGGTCCAGAAGATCAGCGAAACGTAGGCCTCCCTGCTTTTGGCGATAGACAGTGCTAAATCCCCGACTGAGACCTGAAACCACCCCCGGGGTGCTGATCTCTGACCCGTCCCTGTAGCTGTTCACGTTCTGCCCCAACAGCGTCACCTCCTTCGCACCCTACAGCCGCCAGACAGACACGGGGAAAAAAAACAATATGTCGAAGTTTTCTGAAATAAAAGGAATAATAACTAAAAGGTGAAAGAAGTCACCTGGTCGGAGAGCCTGTGCACTTCTTCCAGTATGGAGGACACGGGTCTGCTTCTTTCTCTTCCGCGAGTAAAGGGAACGATACAGTAGCTGCACATGTTGTCACAGCCACGCATAATGGAGCTGAGGGTCAAAGCGAACAAGAGCACGAGGTTTAGTGACGAGCACAATGGATCGAGGCTGATGGTCTGAAATTATTGGGATTGAACTTTCAGGGCTTTTATAAGAAACGAAAAAAAGCTGCTTTATACTCCTCAAAGCAATTCTTTCTTTGCATATCCCAGCGATGTTAGGAAGCCGGGGTCAGAGCCATGTTACAGTGCCCGTGGAGCTGAAAAGGTTAAGGGTGTTGCTCAAGGGCAGAGTGGCAGCTTGGCGATACTGGGGCTTGAACCCCCAACCTTCCAATCAGTAACCCAGAGCCTTAACCACTAAACTCCTACCACCCGCATGTCTCAGCTTGTCAGAAAGCTGGAGTAGGAGCACAGGATCAGCCATGGTACGGTGCTCCTGAAGCAGATAGGGATAAGTGCCTTGATCAAGAGACCAACAGTGGTGTGGCGGTAGTGGGGCTTGAACCCCTGACCTTTACACCGAACCGAAATTTCAATACGAATATGTGCACCGTTACAACCGTAGTAACTCAAGCGGGAGAACATGCTCTGCTCACACGAATGCACTGGGGCCTGCATGATGGACAGGCATGACATCAGCATAGGTCTCCTCCAGGGAAAGCAGGACGTTGCTGGCTCTCTGTCCTCCATGAGCGAGAGACAGGAGTCGGGGTAGGTCTCTGTAAGCATCGGGTCCGGCTATAACGTCAACCAACTTCTCTCTTTCCAGAAGCTCGGCCTTCAATCTCTCTGCCATACAACCTGGATGAGTGAAATCCATACACACACACACAAACATTCACACAATCTACAGTCAAAATCTACAGTTTTATGAAACGAGGATCGTGCCAAATATCTACCAGTATTTACCCAATAGGTTAATATACGGAATATTATGATGCTGTAAATAAAATGTAATAAGAAAGAAGCTTTTAATAATATATTTGTAATGTAAATGAATGAATGTGAATAATCCCGATTGCATTAGTTTGCCAAATTAATGTGGAATGCAAATCCTGTTTTTATAGGGTTTTTTTTTTTTTTGTTGATCCAAAATGTTTTGATCTTCTTTGTGTGATGTTCTGTTCATCATGGCTTTAAAATAAAATCGTTTTATGAATGTAAACACACACACACACACACACACACACACACACACACACACACACAGAGGATTCGACTATAGACAAGACTTGACAATTCTGATTCGACCATGGAAATCCTAACTCAGAGACACCCCTAACTGAGGAATACACTTCTACCTTCTACTTACCCAACACTCCGATTTTCAGCGGGACATCAGTCTTAGGACGCTTCTTTTTGAGGACTCTGAGCTGTTTGAGTCTGTTCCAGATGGTCTGCTCTGCTTTTTCCCTGCACAGAACAAACCAAATCCAATGTAAACATCAACTCTTTTTGTCATTTTCTTTTCTTTTTTTTTTTTTTTGGTGTTTCTAAAATCAGGTAATCTATCTCCGAAAAAAATACCCACAATATGTAGAATCGTAACTACGTTTTCTTCAAATCTGCCGGCAAAACTGCAGCAGTACAATAAAATCTAACAGATAATATTTTCAATTAATGAACAACACAAAATGAATGCAAAATTTGGAGAGGAAAAAAAAGAAAGCTAGAAGCTTTACATTTATGAATGTAAAGCCTCAATAAAAAAATAAAATTATCTGCTTCCAGCTTCCAATAAGATTGTAATTATTTATTATAAATAAATAAATAAATAAATAAATAAATAAATAAATAAATAGGAAGGATTTTTTTACAAGAACATTTATATATTATTAGAATTATTTCTTAGAAAGAAAGAAAGAAAGAATATAGTAAAAGTCAGAAGAAAGAAAGAAAGAATGAAAGAAAGCATATAATAAAAATCAGAAGAAAGAAAGAAAGAAAGAAAGAAAGAAAGAAAGAAAATAATAAAAATCAGAAGAAAGAAAGAAAGAAAGCATATAATAAAAATCAGAAGAAAGAAAGAAAGAAAGAAAGAAAGAAAGAAAGAAAGAAAGAAAGAAAGAAAGAAAGAAAGAAAGAAAGAAAGAAAATCTATACAGCTGTCAAAAGTTTGGAAACATCGAGTCTTTTATGGTTTTTTGTTTATATGTAACAAACTACATCAAAGGCAAAAAATACACAAGAACCGGACAGTAAAGAACTCAAAGAACGTTCTGTGGAGTCCCAATGTGACAGCTGTGTTTCTAACAGAAGAACGTGTGTAACACGAGTGAAGATGTGATCAGACTCTCTCACCTCCGCAGTCACACATGGAGCTGGAAGGGTAATGGTTTAGGGTTGTTTTGGAGCAGTGAAGGTTGGAGACTTATTCGGGAAAGTGAGGGGAATCCTGAACCAACATGGCAACCATTCCATACTTCAACACCATGCAGTTCCAGCTGGACTGCGGCTCATTGGATCCGAATTGACCGTACAACAAGACTATGAGAAGCCATGAGTACGTCCACATCTGCAAGTGTTATTTAGAGAGTAAACAGTGGTCTGCAGTGATATCTTTTATGGAACAACCTGTCCAGTCACTGCACCTAAATCCTATTGAACTGCTCTGGGATCAATCATAAAGAAATCTCCAACCAGTGAAGAGCATCTTTTTACAAGAGGCACGGCGAAGTGTTTCAGCTGCATGTTTGGAGAAACGAAGTGTCTGGATGCTGAATTTTATGAAAATAAAGTCTGTACATTTAGACATTTGTTTGGTCGAAGAAAATCTTCTTTGTTTTTGCATAGAAACGAAAAGAACCTGCAATGTTTCTTTTAAAAACCATAAAAGATTCGGTTTCCAAAGGACCCTCTATACAAAGGTGAATATTTCATCTATAAGATATTGATCATAGTTTTTGGCAGATTCCTACCTTACAGAGCAGGTGACGAGCAGCACCACGTCTGCCTGCGTGAGGAAATTAAACACATACGAGATTTAAAACTGAAGGAAACGTTTGTGAAGGTCATAAAAAGGGACGAGGTACCTCTGAAAGCTCAGCTGTTCTCTGGTAGCCTCCTCTCTGGAGAATGGACCAGGCGATTTCCGTGTCATTCACGTTCATTTGACAGCCGTAAGTTTCAAAATACACTTCAGGAAAAGTGAAAAAAAGTCAATGTCCAGAAGCGATAAAAAAAAAGTCAATTTAGATTAAAGCTGCAGTATGTAAATTCCAAGCCTGAGCCCATGAGCACAACTGATACTGTAAGAGAGAGAGAGAGAGAGAGAGAGAGAGAGAGAGAGAGAGAGAGAGAGAGGGAGAGAGAGAGAGAAAGAAAGGGTAGGATAGAAATCGAAAGAAGATAGAAAGCATAGGATAAAAACAAAGAAAGAAAGAAAGAAAGTAAGAAAGAAAGAAAGAAAGAAAGAAAGAATGAAATTATCAAATATACATTACAGCACAGTTAAATTCTTTCTTCACGAATCACAGCTTCCAAACAAGCAGTTTCAGAACTCTGGGTCAGAACGTTGTTTCAGAACGCAGGGTCAGAACGCACGATCAGAACGCAGTTCCAGAACTCTGGGTCAGAACGCTGGGTCAGAATGCTGTTTCAGAACGCTGGGTCAGAACTCTGGGTCAAAACACGCAGTTCCAGAACGCAGTTCCAGAACGCTGGGTCAGAACGCAGTTTCAGAACGCTGGGTCAGAGCGCACTTTCAGAACGCAGTTTCAGAACGCAGTTTCAGAACGCAGTTTCCAAACGCTGGGTCAGAGCGCAGTTTCAGAACGCTGGGTCAGAACGCTGGGTCAGAGCGCAGTTTCAGAACGCTGGGTCAGAACACTGTTTCAGAACGCAGTTTCAGAACGCTGGGTCAGAGCGCTGGGTCAGAGCGCTGGGTCAGAACGCAGTTTCAGAACATAGGGTCAGAACGGAGGGTCAGAACACAGGGTCAGCCATGATACAGGGCCCCTGGAAGGTTAAGGGAATTGGTCAAGGGCCTGACAGTGGCAGCTTGGCTCAAACAGTGGGGTTTAAACCCAGACCTCATTTATTTTGTTGTAGGTGAAGGTATTAATTTTAACTTGTTAAAGATAATTTGACAAAAACTGCATTAAAAAAAGTTACATACTACAGCTTTAAATAGCTTCCCGCCTAAAACGCGTACTGCTGCTCTAATCAGCACTGACCACTCCAATCCAGGAGGTGGCGGTAATGCACTATAAAGATGGTTTGCCCCCGCCAATGAACCAGAAGAAGAAGAAGAAGAAGAAGAAGAAGAAGAAGTAAATAAATAAATAAATAATAATAGTCACTCCGAGTTATACAGTATTTAATGGCAGTGTTCCATTGTAAGATACTAATATGTACCCTAGTGTGATTTAGGACACAGCCCATGTTGGTGATAATGTAGTTAGCATGTCTCACCTTTGCGAGAGTTTCCTTCAGCCGAGTTTTCTGGAAGATATGAGTCGTCCTGTTCATAACCTTTAACGTTTTTGTACTTGTTTGCAGCCGAGAGTGTAATAAAGTGGGATAAATCCGGACCGGAAGACACATTTTTGCTGTTATATTCCCTCACTCCGCTCTCATGCGCGCTCACGGGAGCCGGCGGGCACGCGCGCTGGGATAAACGCACGCTAAACAGAAATATTCGGAGACTCCTGCTAAAATTCATTGCTGAATAAATTAGATTCAATATATTTTTTTATTATTATTCTATTTGTTTACCCCAGTCCTGGACCGGAAGTTAACAGTGACTGGGTTGAACACCGAGCCAGGAATATAGTAGAAATATAATAAATATAAAATCCCAGTCAGAGTATTTTCCCCATAATTTTTTTATAACTAAATAATACTAATAAATAATAATAAACTATATATGTCTATATCGCGTGTATTATCGCTGTATGAACTTCCCAAGCATGGTTACGAAGGTCTATTTTTTAAAATAAAAGTCAAACATTGACTGAAGACTGAACATTGGGTTAAAGCGACTATTTATCTTTATTATTTATTCTGGTTTGAAACATATATTTGTATACAGTTTAAATTCTCTTTTTAATAAAGTATGGAATACATGTGTTAGTCTTTTCAAGTTATTTACGTACCGCTTCAGTGACCTATATTTTGTAGACCGGAAGTACCGATGAACTTCCTGTGCTTTCGGAATGAATTAAAGTGCATTGAGGAGGATAGTGAAGGTGCAGAGCACGTGCAGGAAACACGGCTTTAATACAGAAGATGAAATTAATGAATCGATCAATCAATTAATTACTACATTCACCAAACTCACGTGGCAGCTGTACAATGCATAGATGGGCAGACTGATAAACAAAGAGAGTGAGAGAGAGATAAAGAAATAGAGAGAGACAAAGAGAGAGAGA
>JAAIIK010000109.1:1604021-1642818 GCA_014706435.1 Silurus glanis
AGAAAGAAAGAAAGAAAGAAAGAAAGAAAGAAAGAAAGAAAGAAAGAAAGAAAGAAAAAAGTAATAAAGTCAGAAAAAAGAAATTCTAAAAGGCAGAAAGAAAAAAAGGAAACAACTGAAAACAGGCAGAAAGATAAGAACAGAAAGGCAAAAAGAAAGTCAGAAAGAATTCCAAAAAGGCAGAAGGTCAGACATAAAGAAAAGTGAAAGAGACAGAAACGCAAAAAGAAAGAAAAACAGCAGAAAAACAGGCAGACAGAAAGGGCAGAAACGTATACTATATATTTATCACACACACACACACTTCTCTCCTATGTATTCACTCACTTTATCTTCACAGTTTTCACATAAGCACAAAATTAACTGGTCATACATTATAATTTTATGCCACTGCTGTTTGGATTGGATTTCTGGCAGAGCTGAACATCAGACTGGAGCTTTCACAGACCTGCTGGACTACATTTTGTTTTTATCATCTGTTAGCGGATAATCAGGGGTCTGTATAACCATTGTGGGGAATTTATTTCAGTTTACTACTTTGCGGTTAGTCTCTCATCTCAGAACTTCACCTTATCTTAAGTTTTGAATTCCATTATCTTTAAACACGTGTGTGTGTGTGTGTGTGTGTATTGTAGGCCTGCAGCAATCGATTAGTTTAGTAATCGAGTATTCTACCGATTAGTCCATCGATTAATTGAGTAATCAAATAAAAAGTACTTTTTCTTTATTAAAAGAGCAATCTATATATATAAAGTTTAAATACCACTGACTGACTCACTCACTCATCACGAAATCTCAAAAACCACTGAACGGATTGCAATGAAATTTGGAACATACCTTCCTCTTGGGTCTTAGGTGCTCACTAAGAAAGGGTTTTGAAAAATTCGCCCTGGATCGCGGCTAACTCGCGAAAAACTCGATTTCTCACGCATTGTAAATTCTTCGAAATAACATTACGGATCCTAATGAAACTTACTACATTGTTTCTTATTACATGTTAGATGCACGATAAAAATTATTTTCAAAGTAGTTTGCCCTGTATCGGTACTACAAAGGGGTAGTACGTTATTTGTTGACGTTACGTTCTGATCTCTGATCATCCAGTCCTGCTCAGTGCTTACTGCTTATTGCCATATTGCTTAGCGTTCTGCCTTCCGTAGCGAAGCACGGGTACTTTCAGCTAGTACTAAATATACAAGAGAAAATAAGACGGGTCTTAAAAAACGAATGTTTCCATTTTCAGAATGAAATAAAAAATCTGAAAACTAAACCCATTTAGTGCATTTAATTGCTGTATTACATTAAAATGCAAATAGAAACGGTGTTTTCTTTTAGTTTAGGTTTAGTTTGAAGTAATTTTATTCTATTTTATTCTCTGGCCTGAATCTCCTCGTCCCTCGCGGTTTTCTCTCCTTTCCTCCATTTTTTTATTCTGCAGCAGCTTCTGTCTTACCTGTCCAGGGGTCTTGTACATAAACATGTACAGAGTTTACTATTCTTTTTTTTTTTCTTTTTTTTTTACTTTTTCAGCCCCGTTTTGTGCGTACGACAACCGAAGGTTGCAATTTATCCAGAAAGAAAAAAAAAAAAAAATAAAAAAAAAACTTTGTTGGGAGAAAGTGCGCACCTGTAAGTAAACTCCGAGTGCTGCGTACGCACAACGTGGAAACAGGTGAGAAGAATAGCGACACACAGAGAGCGCACAACCTTTCCTGTGTAAATATAATAACTTGCCTTGATGTGTTTTTTATTCGAGTTACTCGAGAAATCGTTTCAGCCCTAGTGTGTACCTGCAGAAGAGGCTGGCTGTGCGAGACGGCTGCAGAGCCCAGAGCGGTAACGACGACCGGCTTGTGGAAGCGGTTGTTGGAGAAAGCGGCGGCCGCGCTGGCTACGCTGAACGCCTCGGACAGAGTCTCCCACGTCTTTTTACTGAAGATGGAGTTCACCAGCTGGATCACCTGGTCCTGAGAAAACAGCACACAGCGACATCATTCTCCACGTACAGGTGATGACGATTCTCAAATCTGATTGGTCAGAAGGGCGATTCGTTTCTAATAGCTGCAAAGCTTTTTGTTATCCTTTTCATAGTAACTCGTTTAAAGACTTGTTCAGCAGAATCAGGGAGGTTTTCTGTAAGACGTTTACAGCTGCTATAAGGTAAGTGAAAACAGGAAAATTCATGAAATGCAATTCATTAATAAATAAGAAAAATCATCATTAAATAATTGTTGGTAATTCGTTGCAGTATAAAGAGAATAAAGTATATAGAGAAGATATAAAGTGGTAGCTCAGTGTTGGGATATTGGACTTCTGATCAAAATTACATGAGTCCAAATCACAGCCCTTGAGCAGGGCCCTTAACCTAAAAGTGCTCAGTAGTATATTTATCAATTATATGATATCTGAGGTGGTACTTTAGTGGATAAGGCATTGGACTTCGGACCCAAAGGTCATGAGTTCTAATCCCAGTCAGACCAATGGGCCCCTGATTAAGGTCCTTAAAACCCATAGCTGCTCATTTGTATAAATGAAATAAATGTAAGTCGTAAAGGCCATAAATATTATTATAAATAGCAAAAAAGACAAAAATCAACTTCAGGACAGCAACATGATCTCTGCTTCATCCCCAACAGCAGGCTCCCAAGTGCTGTATTTCTTATTTAACTTAACGAGCCTCACCTCTTTCAGCGGAGGCTCCACGTCCATGTGATCGGACAGAGCGTAAGCTGCAGACACGAACAGCGCAGTGGCCTCCAGACCTTCCTCAAACTGCAAATACACGCCACCCAGGTCATCCAGCCGCGCCGCCAGATCCTGTATTCGTGTGACACATGAAACAATCAGAAATTATAAATAAATAAACAATTTAAATATGTATTCCCAGTAGGGTGAAAACAAACAAAAAAAAACTGAATTTCTAAATCTGTGTTACAGCGCCACCTAATGCCCGACTCGCATCATCTCACCTCAATTTCCTCCAGAATCTCTCCGAGTTCGGCCTGCTGAGAGAGACGGGACGCCGCCTGCAGAGCCTGGGTGATGCTGCGTATAGACAATAAGACAATAAGTCAAAGTCTTATTACCATCGATCTGCCCTTACACATTTCTGTGCTTTTAGTGTCTACCCTAAACAAAGAGAGAGACGAATGTCTCCCAAGTTAACCTGCTCCACACCTACATACAGCAGGGTTCTAGATCCAGTTATATGGTTCCTTACTTATAGATTCAAGATTTCACTGTCATATGGACAGCAGAGTCTGTTACACCATACAATTAAATTTTTACTCTGCAAATTAAATTCTACGGTGCAAATGTCTACCCGTTTCCCTTCACGCAGTTAGTTTTCCTCATCTTCCTCATGAAGACTATAGAGACCCATTAAAATGTCAAAACTGCACATCTGTCAGGTTTCTACCATCTGTCTAATACAAAATCCACACTGGTTTTATGTTTTTTTTTCCCTTTTTCAAAATACACTGACGAGAACTTCCTCTGAACACTTGGTTGTGTGGATAAAAATAAAAATACCCAAGAAAAAGACTCACGCCTAGGGCTGGGCGATATGGCCTAAAAAAAAATTAAAATCCCCGATTTTTCCACAAAAAAATCCGATTTGTGATTTAAATCGTTTTTTTCCCCCGCTTAAAATCAATCTGCATATGACAAAGAAAATGTTCAAAAAAAAGTTTTAAATTTATTTAATAAAGTTTATTTACCCTTCTGGGATTATAAGCCACTTTGGGTTAAAGTGCAATCAGAAACAATAAGCCAAAAATACAAGATGGCAGGCCCTGCCATTGTAAATTGTGAAAATAGAATGTAACATAACATAAAATGACAAACCTACAAAGAAAAATGTTTTATGAGTGTTTAAATGTGGAACATGATTCAAAATGCACCTGAGGTTTGGAGTGGATTTGCCTTTATTTTTCTCCAAAACTCCACAGTAAAATGAGATAAAATTTAACAGAGTAATAGACAAGGACACTATAAATTAGAAGTATTTGAAAGATTGAGCAAACCTATAAAGAATTTTTTTTTTATGAGTGTTTGAATGTGGGACATGGTTAAAAATGCAGTGATGCTTGGAGTGATTTTGCCTTTTCTTAAAAACTCCACAGTAACTCTTGAAATAAGAATATAATAGACAGGGAGACTCTAAATAAGAATTATTTGAAAGATTGAGCAAACCTCAAAAAAATGTTTTATGAGTGTTTGAATATGGTGATTCAAATGCTCTGATTTTTCTGTTTCCTAACGGAAACGCCGTTCTGAAGCGTCTTTACAGGTATTTTGACCGCTCCACCACCTGTACCGCAAGTGTACGATTAGACGCGCAACACTAAACAAAGTGCGGCTGCTTAACCGTGTATTTTCAAGATGCGGCTGGTTTAACCGCAGTCTTGTGCTGCTGCTGTCTTGTTCATTTCGTAGGGCCCTACATCTCTCCCACTCGACAGCATGCCTCTGTTTGAGGTGCTGCAGTAAATTGGTGGTACTGCTACCTTTGCTTGCTCGCTGCCACGTTGTTTGTGTATCTCTATGGCAAACGCGCGGGGGGAGGGCTGAGCTCGTTCGAAACTACGGAAGCCCAGGGGGGCGCGTCGGCAGACATTAAAGAGAAACACATCGATGTAAACTACACATTCGAGTTAATCGATAAAATCAGCCCTACTCACGCCACGACGTTGTCCTCCTTGGCGATGCGTGCTTTAAGGGCACTGACCACCTCCTGCGATGCCACAGGGAGTCCCAGAGAACTGAGCGCGATCACGGCGTGGTGGATCTGTGAGATGGCGGAGTCCTCACTCACGGCCGCGAGGAGCGAATCCCGAGTCTCGTTTGAAATGCGGATCTGGCGTTCAAAAGCGAAAAAATACAAATGAGAAATGGGAGTTTAAGAGTAAATCTTATAAGACCCTTTGTACGATCACGTTCCCATTCCTACCTCACAAGAGGAAAGCACTCGACTGGCCTCAGCCACATAAAACAGTGATTCAATGCTGGAAGAATCCACGTTGGACCGAACAAAATTGCAAGCCTCCTAAAGGTATAATACATAAAAATAAAAAAGTATTAACCATCATGAAACTTCCGAATTTGTACGACATCCTTGTGATATTTATTCAAGCTCACGTTTGAGTCAGGCACCGACACTCCCAACTTGCTCAGGCCGACGAGCGACAGGTACGCCGACTTCAGGTCTGTGAACGGCTGCTCCAGGACACCCTGAAGTCTATCCACATCTGAAGCGGTCAGGTGGTGGGTTGGGTTGAGCGCCCAGGCTCCAAGAGCCAGGATACACACCACAATGCTGACCAAACCTGATGCACATTAACAATCAGTAAACATACTGTACACACACTCAGTCTTTGAAAAAAATCTAGACAAGAGATTTATGACACAGAATAAACAAGCATTTGTTTGTGACATGCAAAATGTATTCACTACTGAAATAAACAACAGTTTATCAGGAATTACTGTCTCATTGTACTAGGAAGTATTTACTGCAGAGCTCAGTATCAAATACCTCAATAGCCCTTAAATAAGTCCACTACATAGGAATACAATTATGGTTTATATACAGTACCAGTCAAAAATTAACACACCTTTTCCCTTAGTAATATTCATACACACACACACACACACACACACACACACTATTTTAACATTGTACATTAATACTGAAGACATCGACTAGGACATAGGACGTTTTGGAGACAAGGTGAGGGAGGTGTGATTGAGATGGTTTGGACATGTGCAGAGGATGGACATGTGGTATATCAGTAGGAGAATGCTGCGGATGGAGCCACCAGGAAGGAGGAAAAGAGGAAGACCAAGGAAGAGGTTTATGAATGTGGTGAGGGAAGACATGCAGGTAGGTTTGAAAGAAGCAGATGTCAGAGTAGTATGGAGACGGATTATCTGCTGTGGCGCCCCCTAACGGGAGCAGCGAAAAGAAATAAAGAACACATAATTCCCTAGATGTTCCTTCATAGTTTGGAAGGCTAGTATTAAAATGTACAATATTGAAAATAATGAAAAAACACTGAAGAAAGAGGGTGTGTCGAAACTTGACATATATTATTTATTTTTATATGAAAAATATAATAGTATTTTAAACCCAGTAGCTATAACCACATTAGACACGTGGTCCATAAAATAAATGAGTATAGTTATAGACAACTGCTGCACTTTGGATGTAATTAATGTTCCTAAAAATAATTTAAAAAAATTACACCTATAGAAAAACACATGCATTTTAGTTAGCAAGTAGACCAGCTAGTCAACTAGCATGTTAGCATTATGCAAAATGCCATTGATAGAAATTGCAGGAGAATTTCAACAAATAAAACAGGCGTTTCGTGAAAATAAAAAACGCAGGATAAATATACTCTTCGTTTCTTATAAAATAGAATTGCACACGGTATAAATGCAATACAAAAATATATATAATGTCAATGAAATGACTCACGGAGCAGCGCCATGTCGCCGAGTGCAGCGTCACCAATAGCGCCTGAGAGACTTCCGGGATAGACCGACGAAACCATTTACGGCTAAAGAAATAGGGGTGAGCGTTCTTATTCCGCTGTCTAATCGCAAACAAATTTAATTGATATAGACTTCAAACTGCAAAATACATATGGAAAAATGATAACCTAAAAATAATGTCACAATTTTGAACGTAGTCAAGTGTTTAAGTAAAAGAAGTTTTTCTCTACCCCTGTAAACCAAACATGGTATAAACCAACCTTCGTGCTTGAACGCTACAGGAAAAAAAATATTTCTCATTACTGTAATTATAACCCCTTTATTTAATACATTTCATATATTTTTTTAAATATAATTAAAGCTTAACATATTTATATAATTTTATACATTTTTTAAATAATTTATAAAAATTTTTTACTGAAGGGCGTTGAATTGGCATTGTGTCTCTTTCCTATTGGTCATTTTGATGCAGGGCGGCGTCCAATCAGAGAAGCATTAGGAGTGTGACGTCCCCCGTAGACCTATATTATTATATATCAATTTCTTTTTTAATTTGCAGATAAAAAAAATACATGTACAAATACCAACTAGATTTAGCGTTAAAACCAAATTAATTCAGTTTACTTAGTCCAATATAAATATATATTTGTTATTCCAAAGAAAGCACAATTAAATCTTTTTTCTCAATGCTTTTTTTATTGTATTTACGTTATTTTACAAAACAGGGCAATATTAATGATTATATTTCCACTGTTACAGCATGTACAGAAATAAAGCAAATTATGAATTAACCCACAGGGGTCATAAAAGAGTTTATGTATGAAAATGTGTTTAAAAAAAAGCAAGTACGCCTGTCAAAAAGCACAAGATGTGTTCCTCTGGCATTCCTGATATTGTGACAAAGCCATTCAAGAAAAAGAAAAGAAAAAAAAAAAAAAACACAGAAAAAAGTACACACAAATTGACAGAATGCTTTATATATGTTAAACTCTTGAGATAACCTGAGACAAAAAGACTATAAGCACCTTAAGGTCTGCAAAGTCACAGTTTTTATTACCCCTAAATCTTTTTTTCACAATTACATTATTAACAAAATATTATTTTACATCTTAATTCACAACGTGAGCAAATGCCATATGTTTGAAAATTGTCGAATGCGATAATTCGAGATTGCAGAGAAGTGCAGGCTCAGGACAGAATGAGGGCCCGGCTGTGTACGTTCGATTTCAGAGAGCGAAGATAACGCCTGGCCTTCTCGGTCATGATCAGCTGATCCGTAGTGCGGCCACAAACCACTGCCTCCCACGCTGGAGACATCTAGAGGGAGAAGAAGGAGACAAACTTTAGGAGTAAGCCTCAAGTGTCATTACATCATTACTATAACTGTACGTTTTCAACCACAAAAAAGTCTTCAAATAAATAAACAAATAAATACTGGATGACTTACAAGAGCGGGAGGAACAGATTTGGGGTTCGTCTGAACTTGTTTCATCGCAGGTCCACTTTCATTGGGGCCGAGAATAAAACCCTGGTCGAGGACGTTCTCCTCCTTTTTCACGTTAAACGACGAGTTGAAGGACATGGAGAGTGACCGGTCCGCCTAGGACACAAACAACATCTTTACATCATCCTCTCACAGCGAGACCAAACGAAAGCGTCCAGTTCTAGTTTTTACCTTTCTGCTGTGCTTGACGAGAGGCTTGGTGTGCTGGCGTCGAGCAGGACGCGACTCCTTACAGTCTATAACGTCCAGCGCCAGAGATTTACGCACTTTCTTCATAGGAGGCCGGTGCTGTAGGGTAAAGTAATGAAAGTAGATGAGTGTATAATAAAAAAAAGGCTGCAGGTCTGGACATCGAAACGGTCTTTGTGATAGTGGTGAGGAAACCACACACAAAAAAAAAAAAAAAAAAAAAAAAAAAAAAAAAAAAAAAAGACTTTTGTTGTTACAGGTTTTATTTTAAAACTATGATCACTTGATCATCATATCACAGTATTATAGTCATAATCAATGAGAGTCATATCACATAAGATGACCTAAATGATAAACAGTAAGCTAGACAGAAAGGAAGAAGCCTGGTTTAGCCAGTGAATATTAATCAAAAGGTCTTCTTATAATAATAATAATAAAAAAAAAAAAGCTACTATGTAAACAGAGAACTTTTGCATTAGGCAATTCAAAATCAAGGCATTTACATTTGTTACATCTATAACATGACTAGAGGTCGACTGATAGTTGACTGCTGGAACTACAGACAAAAAACCCCCCAAAATAAATAATACGAAAAAAAAAAAAAAAAAATACCATACAGATAGTTTTTCCTGGTTGCGTTATACTGTACAGTATGAGAGTGGCCTCCAGAGGCGAATCACTGACGTCAGGTGCGGTTTGTTTAAAGTGTCTTTTTTTTCCTTTCATTTTGGATGCAACTGTTTTTATTAACCTGAAGTGTTACTTTTTGTGTCAGTTTGAATGCATGTCTTAATTTCCTCAATATTTATTCATATAATTAATTTGAGTTGTTATGAAAACATTTTAAAACTAGTTTTGTAACGCTAACAGATGGCAGCACAAGGCTGCATGCACAGTCACAGCGAGTACCGACCTTCATAAGTCGGTGTGCCAAAAGACATCGTTCTGTGTACATCGGGAACTGTGCAACCCCCCCCACCCTACTAGCCAGATTCGCCCTCTTCTCGAAGATGAAGATCCACCATTTCAGACATCCAGTTTGAATCGCAGAAGGTGCTTGACAGAGAGGAATTGCAACAGTTAACAGCCTGGTGTAGAGCCAACAGCCTGTCTCTGAACGACAAAGCCAAAGAGATGGTTGTTGACTTCAGGAGAGCACAGAGCAGCCATTCTACACTAATCATCGATGGATCCTCCGTGGAGATCGTCAAGAGCACCAAATTCCTTAGTGTACATCTAGTGGAGAACTTCACCTGGTCACTCAACACCAGCTCCATCAGCAAGAAAGCCCAGCAGCATCTCTTCTTCCTAAGAAGGCTGAGGAAAGCCCATCTCCCTCCCCCTCATCATAACCATGTTCTACAGAGGGACCATCGAGCGCATCCTGAGTAGCTGCATCACTGCCTGGTTTGGGAACTGTACCATCTCGGACCACAAGACCCCACTGAGGATAGTGACGACAGCTGAGAGGATCATCGGAGTCTCTCTTGACCTCTATCAACGACATTTACACCACACGCTGCATCCGCAAACCCAACAGCATTGTGGACGACCACACACCCCCTCACTGTTTTGCGCCTCTCGACTGCTGCTACTGCTTTTTTTGCACTACATTGTGTTTATGTTTACAAATACACTTGTTTATAGTCCTCTTTTGCACATTACTGTATAATCATATTATACAGTAGGTTTACTGGTCGTTTTTTTTTTATTGCTGAAAAAAGGCCCTTCAACTATATAGTTCTTTTTTTGCATGAATTTTTAAGCTACAAATTATAGCTACATCTTCACAAATGAAAGTTTTAGTGGTTGTTTCAGATACTAATATATACAATTATGGGATTGATGTTAGACCAGTGAGAGCTAATGCGGCTTGGTAAAAATCAGGAACCCTTACCACCAGTTTGGGTTTCTTTTCAGCCGGACTCTCATCCTTGACAATGAGCTCGATGCCTGCTTCACTACGCAGAACCTCCTTCAGGTCCTCCTCCAGGTTGGGTGTCGGCGGCTGCGGCAAACATCACACATTATTCCCACGTTGAGGACAAAAAAAATTCTATTCACTTAAGTTCTTCGTTAGCATTTCGTTTCCTCACCAGAGGGCGTATGGGCCCGTACTTCTCCAGGGCGTTTTTAAACGGGGTCGGGGTGCGAGGCATCCTATCCAGATCAGCCTTGTGGTTTGGCGTGATAAAGCTGAGGCGGAAAAAATCCCGGAAATGGAATCAGACCTCTTTTAATATCAGGTGTGTTTTAATTTAAAGTGCAAAGCGGGACTTACATGGAGTTCTCCTTCTGAATGAGAGGGGTTTTGTCTCGGTGCAGCGGCGTCGTGACGACAACTTTCTGGCTGCACACCGGAGTGGACGTGAGAGACGGGTTCTCCAAATCGAGTGTGTCCTGCTTCGTCCACATGTTGAGAAACTGGGGAAGAAGATTTGTGAAAGAAATTCACATTTTTAAGAATTAAAAGCAAACGTTCTTCCAACGCTTTTGGTTTTGAGGGTATTGTGTTTGTTTATTAAGTTTTAACGCCATGTTAGCGTCTGACAACTATCAGATTTTTTGTGAGTTACTCTCAGTCCTGTTCCAAATGAAAAGTCCTGAACTATCAAGGTCACGAATGTCAAGGATCCACTGTACTCAAATGTAGTCAAATAGGACTCCAGTAAAAGTGTCCCTTTAAATGTTCCCATTATAATTTGTCAAAAGACTCTTTGTTTAATGAAAAGACTCAAATGGTACGCAACACACGAATCTATTAACAAAGCGATTTTTACGAGTCAAAAACTGAAATTCTATTAAAATGATCACGAGTCAAAAAATAAATAAAATGGTGTAAACGAGGCCACGGGTGTTGTGTTGAGTTCGAGTCTGGAGTTCCTTCATCATTTATTCCTCTCTAAAAGTTCTGCTTGCTGTTGAACTGATGCTGAACTGTGTTGGTGATAAGTAGATACACCGAGCGCCAATCAGCACAAGTTCAAAACAGGGCGTGTGCTCGACCCTGATTGGTGGATTTCTGCGCGTTTGACCAGTTAAGTTTTTATTCCTCATCAATAAAAAGGAACGACTGATTTTGCACAATGTAGTCGAGTAAAAAGTGAGATATTTGAGTTCGAAATGTAATGAAAGTAAAAGTCTCTCCTAATGGAAATGCTTCAGTAAAGTACAGA
Organism: Silurus glanis; assembly: GCA_014706435.1. NCBI lineage: Eukaryota > Metazoa > Chordata > Actinopteri > Siluriformes > Siluridae > Silurus > Silurus glanis. Next base: position 1,615,386 of record JAAIIK010000109.1, read on the forward strand.
TATGTGAAAAAGCTACTTAAGTACAGTAACGAATTAGATTATAAAAAATTTCCTAGCAGCATCGTAAAAAAATTACAAACCATCAGGATGTGTTTAATAGTCAAACATAGTACATAGAACATAGTAGTCAAAGGCACCTAGTAGAAGGTATTTTGTAACATTTACATACAGACTTTATTTATATTTATTTATTTACGTACAGAAAATCCGTGGTTCTTGTACGCTGCTAACTGCTAAAGCTATGCTAGCTCATAGCTTGTGATTTATGTTTTTTTTTTTATGCCATGCCAGCTTCTACAGCTATGTTCATGGAGAAAACCAGGTTTAGTTTTACAAATATAAGACTAAATCAGATTAATTTTATTCGAAAAATATTTGGATTAACTTGATTAAAAAGCTTTTCAAAAATTTCAAACACAACAAAAGTTTCTCAAAGCGGTAGAAGTGTTTACAGTCCAGCAAAATATGTTTAATGGACATTGAATTTTGACAGGATGATTTTCTCCTGATAAATAAAAAAAAAATAAGCTCGTGATTAACTTTAAAAATTTATTTCCAGCACTTTGTCATAAAACGTCTCCAAATATCATCGAGTAAAATCCAAACCGAGTCTCAATATCAGACATTAGCTTATTACAAAATAAAAAATAAATAAATGCATCTTTCCTCGAACCGACAGCATTTTGGAGACCTACACGTCTGAACTGTATCCCTGAGGTAATTACATCGACTCAATTCCTAAAATTTGCAGTAAAGGCGAAACCCTGTTGTTCGGAGATTCTCCGTACCTGAGACGGGGAGAAAGGCAGGCTCTTCACCGGCGTGCTTTTGGGGGTCATGGAGTCGTTAGCGTCGGGGGAGAGGGCGATTCGGCGGCGGGTGCGGCGGCTCAGGATGGACGGCGGTGTTGCTCCTCCGGGTGAGATTGGAATGAGTTCGCCTTTACTGCCCTTACTGAGCTCGTGGAGAGCACTGCCTTCCAGACGAAACTGCAGCACGTCGGGGCTCTGACTTTCCTCCGGCAGCTCAAAGTCAGCAAGGTTACACCAACCTTCCAAGTCCTACACACACACACACAGGATTTTCTTTTCTGAATTCCAAGTCCAAGCTATTTCGTGTTTCTTTCCTGTCCCTCTTACAGCTTAGAGAAAAAAAAAATCCCAAAAAAATCTATCAAAAACCAAAACTTTCACCTTGTCTACACGTAGAGAAAACACACATCTAACCAAAGGGAGATTTTTTTTTGTTTTCTTTTTTATAAATATATACAATATAAATAAGAATAATGTAAAAATAGGTTTTTTATTTTTTTTTTATTTTTTTTATTTTTTTTAAAGATATGGCACTGATACCCAGGATACTAGAATCTGTATCTAGTCAATTAAAAAAAAAAATACTACTAATAAAAACATTCCAATCCTTTAACTACTCAAAATAACTGGGACTGGAATTATATAAATTAACATAATTTTAATGAAATAGTTACAATTTTTTTTATTTTTTTTTTAATTTGTTTTCATTTAATTTGTACTATTATATTTATTAGAATTGCAAGTGGGGTTTTCAGTTTTTGCTTTCTATTTGAATGTATTTTTTACTCAAGGGTTTAGAACGTACGATGGCAATATTTCGACTCTATTCTCAGAATCTTTTTTTGTTTATGTTTTTTAAACATGGCACTAAAACGCCATCGTAAGAATTGATTATATATATAAAAAAAAAAAAACAGAAAAAATAAAATTGTATATAAATTATTTTGTATTTGATCGAGTGAAATAAATATTTGTTCCTGTACAAACCAGCAAAAATTCAGACTCCCACACACCCAAATTAGACCTGTACATTTAAGAAAGAACTATCTTGGATGAGAACCTCCTGGCCTTAGCCAGAACACTGAAGATGGGTCATGGACGGGTCTTCTAGCATGACAATGACCCAAAACATACGGCCAAGGCAAGCCATTTGATGGTCTTGAAGCCCTTTCCAGCCATGTGCAGGTCTACAGTCTTGTCACTGACGTCCTTTGACAGCTCTTTGGTCTTTCCCATGTTGGTGGAGAGGTTTAAATGGAAGAGGGTGATTCTGTGACGGGTGTCTTTTATACACTCGTCTTTTATACACATAACGAGTTGATGTTACACACCTACTACTGATCTACTGACAATTACATTAGAACCATAAAAAAACTTGTTTGGTGCAGTTGATGTGCATCCCGACCTCACAGATCCATCTCCACGAGCAACGGATGATCTAACTCACCCTGTCCATCATGTCCATCACCTCTTTTAGTGCGGGAGTGGCTGATGGAGACAGGAAGCCCGAGCCGTCGTTCACCCAGGCAGGGACGCTCGAGTTGGTCGAGCTCTCGGTGTCACTAGGGGGCGTCGCCGGAGCTCGAGGCGTTTTGGCGGGAGTGGATTTCCGAGGTTCGAGATCCACAGGTTCCTGAAGAACAAGAACAATAAACACAACGTAAAATAATAATAATAAAAAAAACAGTATGACAGCAAACTGATTTATAATGCTTCCTGTATTCATGTTTTTTTATATTTAATATTCCACACTATATTTATCCTCATTTTCCACTAGGACAAAAGTACTGGCACCCTTGACACCCTTTAGTCCTATTGCTGCTATTATAATGCATTTTCTGTGTTTAATGAGCAGCAGTTCAGTCCGTCACATCGCTTAGTGTGTTGAACAAAAATCTTAAAGTAACCTTTTTTGTCTTATGTGATGCACAATACTGCACTCTTACACTTTATATACATTAATGACCTGTCAGATACTCTGTATATTGTGTTCTTATTTAATCTGTATTGTCTCTTATTATCTTTAGAGTCTCGTATATTTTGTATTGTCTTGAATAGTCTGTCTATAAGATAAACATAGCGTTGTTTATGTCTGTACTTTTGAGAGCCACCAACAGCTGGACTACCAAATTCCTTGTGTGTGTGTGTATGAACACACTTATCCAATAAACCTGATTCTGATTAGCATTTTTTGGACATGTTGTACACATCTGGTTTCTGGTTCCATAAGTTGTACTCATCCAGTCGTTTACATGTCTGGACGAAAAAGCGAATGAACACGGATTTTTTTTAAAAAACAAAGAACCTCCGAACAACAGACGGCTCCTCTATTTGGAAGTTCTTCTACTCGGTCTACAGTCTTAGTTTCGGAAATTCGATGTCTATCCTATGCATCTTCACCGTAGTGAGACATACAGCTGTGCCCTCACCAGTGCAACAGTGAAAAGAGACACGTTAAAGACACGTCCAGAGGTTACAGGAAATACAAGGGTCTTACCCGCTTGATCGCCGGTACAGCGACAGCCTCCAGCTCTCCACTGTAGCAGAAATCCTCCTGTGAGCATCAGACATTACAACCAGATTACGACACAGGAAGAATGACACACAGTATAAATAAGAATCCATAAAAAAAAAACGCTCTACCAGCGGATCAGCGTCCTGCCTCGCACTGACGACTCCTTCCTCGGGCTGGTGAATAAAGTGCAGGGTCGGGTCCACGCCCGTGTAGTACCCCAACTCCACCTTACGCTTAATGGTGGAGTTCCAGTGGTTCTTCACAGCATTGTCGGTCCTGAGACGAAAAGGAGAAGAGGATGAACTACAGGCCGCAGGGATAAAATTATATTTTTTATTGGGCAGAGATTTCTTTTTTAAATAAATGCAAAATTATACTTGAAATAAATGCACTAATATATTAAACATGGAGGCTTCAACTTGCACAATGAGCTTGTCTGGGGGACATGAACCACAAACTGATGAAGTGCAATTTCTTTATGATGTATAATTTTCTGTACGATTGTATTTAATATTACGGAAGGAGTCTCCAGTGTCGGTGCTTTACAGGCTGGTAGGACACGGTTTCTAGCCACCATATATAAGCGAGAACGAGACCAAACGTGCTTCCATGTGACTATAAATGAACGAAAAGTACTTGTGAGAATATAAACACAGCATGTGCTCTTACTGAATACTAACATTTACCTTTTTACAAATTATTATTATTATTATTATTAGACTGATCAGATGTTTCAAAAGTGTCCACCTTCCAGGCAACAGCTTGGCGATCTCGGCCCAACGGTTCCCGAGCATGCAGTGCGCTTTGTAGATGATGAGATCCTCCTCTGGGGTCCAGGAGGACTTCTTGACGGCTGGGTTGAGGTGGTTGTGCCAGCGCTCCCGACACTGCTTCCCCAGTCGCCCCTTCAGGTGTTTGGCCACCACGGCCCACTGTTTGTTACCGTATTTTTTAACTAGCTGGATCACCTGCAAGTAGAGAAAGGGACAAGGACGATCAGAAACCTGATCAGACGATCAGAAACCAGGAGCTTCACGGCGTGAATTGTGGTAGAACACTTTTTTTCCCCCAGAATCAAATCTACAAACGTACCTTTTCATCTTCTTCTTTAGTCCAAGGCCCTTTGACGAGGTCTGGATCCAAAACCTTGTACCAGCGGTGCTGACACTGGTGTTCCGAGTGGTTCTGTGAACATCAAACTTGGGTAAGATACACAAACACCCTGATTACATAACAGGACTATTTTGTGGTGGTGTGTGTGTGTGTTTTGCTTTGGAGCAACAGCAAAGACCGAAAACATGCAATAACGTGGTAAAACTTGTTTGGGGTAATTAACCCCAGGGTATATAAGGAAAGCACCCCCCCCCTCCATTTTATGCATTGGTTTATTTTTTTGGATTGTCCTTTTTTCCTTTTGAAATATTAATTTGGGTTATTTCTTTGGATCATTTTATGGATTATTAATCTGGATTATTTCTTTAGATCGTTTTACGAATTATTGATTTGGTTTATTACTTTGGATCTTCTAATGGATAATTAATCTGGATCATTTCTTTGTATCTTCTTATGGATTATTAATCTGGATTATTTGTATGGATCTTATGGATTATTAATCTAAATTATTACTTTGGGTCTTCTAATGGATTATTAATCTAGATTATTTGTATGGATCTTCTTATGAATTATGTATCTGAGGCATTTCTTTGGATCTTCTTATGGATTATTAATCTGGATTATTTCTTTGGATTGTCTTATTTTCTTTTGGATTATCAGACTGGATTATTTAGAGCTGCTTTAATTATAGCAGTGAGGTAATGTTCTACCTAGAGAAACATTTCTTTGAATGAAAAAGGAAGAGACTTTGGAGCTTTTTATGGTCAGGTGAAGAGGCTCTCTGCGAATCACCATTATCGCTCCTGTATTTTTCCTGTATAATCTCAGACTTTAGTCACACCAGCAGAACATCTCCGGGTCTGAACTCAAACTACAACATAAATTCATCTCCAATGTGTGATGTTTTTTTTTTGTCAGCAACAACATCAAGAAGCAAATCCTAGAACAACTGTTATAGTGAAAAACAAACCTACAGGAAGAAAACTTGCGATGTATTTCCAGTCCCCGGTTCCTAAATTCTGAACCAGCCTCCGCAGACTCTCATCCTGAAAAACAAGACGAGATTTGTTCACGCTTCGGCTCAGCGTTCTCCTCCGTACTGTACCCCCGGCCCTGAGAAAGAGTGAGGACGAATGCAAAGATCACCTCATCCTGCGTCCATTTCACTTTAACTTTCCCACAGTCCTTCGGGTCGGCTGCGTCTGAGTCAGTGTCCTGACACTCCGCGTCCTCACTGCAAACACGCAAACACACACACACACACACACAGCTTTGTTAACACGGAAAAACAAGTCTCTCCAGTCATCAGGGAATAACAACAAGGTGCCGAGTTTACACCGCTTGGCTTCGTGGTGTTTGCATGCGATTGTTAGCAAATCAGTGCAAAACTGGGACATGTCCAAACCCAGACTGAAACAATTACTTTACTATTGAACAAAATGGCATTTTGGAAGGAGAATCTAATTGGGCTTGCAAAAAGAAAAATGCTGTCTATGATTAAGGCTTTGGGTTACTGATAGGAAGGTTGTGGGTCAGAGCCCCAGTATCACCAAGCTGCCACTGTTGGGCCCTCAAGAAAGAGCCTTAACCCTCTCTGCCATGAAGGCTCTGGGTTACTGATCAGAAGGTCAGGGGTTCAAGCTTCAGTATAAACAAGCTGCTACTCTTGGGCCCTTCAACAAGGCCCTTAATCCTCTGTTTGATTAAGGTTCCGAGTTACTCATTGGTAGGTTGAGGGTTTGAGCCCAAATCCTGGTATCACCAAGCTGCCAATGTTGGGCCCTTGAGCAAGGCCCTCAACCCTCTTTCTGGTCAGGGTTACTGATCAGAATGCCGAGGGTTCGAGCCCCAGAACCATCAAGCTGCTACTGTTGGAGCCGTGAACAAGGCCCTTAACCCACTCTGATTGAAGCCCTTACTGATTGTTATGTTGTGGGTTTAAACCCAAGAAACACCAAGCTGCAAATATGTTGGGCCCTTGAGCAAGGCCCTTAACCCTCTCGGTGTTTAAGAATATGGGCTACTGATAGGTAGGTTGAGAGTTCCCAAATCTCACCAAGCTTCAACCAGTGGGTCATTGAGCAAGGCCCTTAGCCATTTCTGCAATTCAGGTTACTGATCAGAAGGTTGTGAGATCAAGTCTCAGTATTGCTAAGCAGCCACTGTTGGGTCTTTAAGCAAGGCCCTGAAGTCTCTCTTCTCCAGGAGCACGTATCATAGCTGACATAACTGCACTGGGATATGCGAGGAAAGAATTTCCCAGTGCTGTAATGTCCATGTGACAAACAAATGCATTTATCTACTGGGCCTTGAGCTGCACCACACAGGACACACAGGACCACACTGAGATGTTACATACAAAGACACAGATCTCATCGATCCTAATGCAATAATTAATGACATTATTAGACGTTTTATAAGTATTCCAAGTAGCATTAAATACTTAAACAAAAATATATCAACAAACAACAAAACAAAAGCATCCTTCTTTTGACCATGAGGCCAACTTAAATACTAGTTGCAAGCTTACAGGAAGCCAGGCAGACATTAACAGCTAGTATTAATCCATTAGACCTTTAAAAAAAATCATAACACGTACAATTAGTGTTTGATTTATTCGTGCATATGAGACAAATGAGAATTTCTCATGCATCTGCTTTATTTCTCGGGAGCGCGCGCGCGCGCCCTCAGAATAAAAAATCCTCCAAAATCTTTTGTAATTAATTCTCAGATCGGGTCGCGCGCGATGCACGACTCAATATATGTCGCTTGATTATAAGATGCACGTGTAAACCGGGACAAACCACGTATAAACTTACCCGCGCGCCCACCAGGACATCTCTATCTGCAATTTTTCCCTCCGATTTTCCGGTTAAACCCGACCTTCTGACACGGCGTCGCGAGCTAACCCGCGACCATCTATTAGAACCGGGGACAGGGTTCCGGTGGTTTAATGTTGAATCCGGTGTTAAACAGATTGAACAAATAAAAGAGACGAAAAGACAAGAAAGGAAAGCAGCACTAATAGCGAAAGTGCGCGAGCTCCCGGTCCATCGCCTCCTCCGACTGTTTCTATCTCGCGCTTCTTTTTTCGCAGCGCCGTCCCGCGAGTGACGTCATCAAGTAGCGTCTGCGCGCGCGCAGCCACACACCCAAGCGACAATTATAATTTAAAAAAACCTGCTATATATTTCATTATCGATCATATTAATACATTAATTTATTATTTATATTATTATTATGTATTTTTATTTTATTATTATTATTTTAATATAATAATACATTTATTAATAATAATAATAATAATAATAATAATAATAAAATAGATAATTGTGAGTAAAAATGAAAGGTACAATTATTTTACTTTATTATTATTAATTTAATACTAATAGTACTGCTAATAATAATAGTGATTATCATTATTAATAGTATTATTTTATATAAATATTAAAAAAAATAAAAAAGTTTATTACTATTGTTGAACTAATATTGTTAAAAGTTTATTTATTTAAGAATTTAATAATTAAATAATAAATAAAAAATAGATACAATTATTCACATATAAATTATATATATATATATATATATAAAACTAATATTAATGATGCTATTAAAGTAGCAATAAATAGTAAAAAAAAAAGAAGTGGCATTGAACAAGGACTTTATATTAAAATGTATTCATAATGAAGTCATAATTTGTAAAAACAATGAAAAAGGGGGCGTGGTCACGTAGAATTTCTATTAACAGAGGAAAAAGGGGAAATATGTTGACAATTCATTCCGGTCAATTTTTACAAATAAAAACACATTTCCTTGAAATATTTCAAAATGCAAACTAATACTAATGCTCATTTATTTCTTCTTTCTAAAAAAAAAAAAAAAAAAAAAAAAAAAAAAAAAAAAAAAAAAAAAAAGCCCAAATCAGTCAGGTCTATAAATACAAGCTGATTCTCATTAGCATGATGAACCTTCAGCAGGATGGAGGGAGACAGCAGCAGATCAGGTAGAAAACAAGCCTCAGTTCTTTAATGCGATGTTTTGTGTGTTATAGGATGGAAAATACTGATTGAATGTGTCTATAAATCTTTTTTTAGAGACAGCTAAGAACTATGAGAGCTTTGGTTTATTAGAGCTGGACCAGGGTTTCCTCACAGACTGCACCTTGCCCACTGGAGGAACATTAAAAGCCCCCAAATGCATAGTGGTGGAGTTCACAGAACCCAATTTAACCCTTTCTACCTCCTGTAAAAACTCCACCAGTGTTTTATCTCCTAGTCTCCAGAGTAAGATGTCTCTCTTGTCCCCAACTATCAGCATGCATTCTGCTGGAATGAACAGTCTCCTGGAAGGGAAATCCTCCACCCCTTACAAGAGGATGACCTTCCAGAAACCAGTCCTGGCCAACACTTGGGACTTGTCCTCCATTGACCTGACCACCTCTCATCCTTTGTGGGAAGTCTCCTACATCGGACCTAACATGGAAAGTCCTAAAGTGTGCTTGGAATCCAGTAAGTTGGAGTTCATTTGGAGTCCAGGTTACCAACCGACACCTCCAACTCTGGCAGAAATCTCCTCACTGATCTGCTCTGGGACACCATTGGAGGTGCAGAGGTCATGCCGGGAGTTCACTTTTCAGGATTCCAACCTGCGCCATGCCATGACCGAGCTGACCGATGAACAAAACAAGAGTTTGTCCAGAAACTGAGCCATGTAGTGGTGGGTAAGACCTTAAACCCATATGCAGAAATGGTCTCTATGCATTTGTCTGTCTGTCTTTCTTTTTTTTTTTTTTTTGGTAGGATCTATATGGTGACCTGAGAGATTTACTGAATTATTCAATGTATATTTTTGTACTCGAAATAGTGTGGCATTTATATACTTGATTGAGCTCGTTCATAGAAATGTAACTTTTTTTTTTTTTTTTTTTATTCAAAATAATTTTACAAACACAATAAAGTTGAAATATAGACTGGCTGCTCAAAGTTCTTTATGGACAGGTACAAAGCTGGAGATGAGCTCACAATGCAATCTGTAGGACCAGCAAGAGTGTGTGATGGAATCAGTACCACAGCGCTGTATAATTCTTATATTTGATTAATCCGGTGGTTGATTTTGTATCAGTCATTTCTATACTAACGACTCATACAGGGTTTGTGTGGTAAATACTCATGCAAAACTACTCAACAAATTTTATATATTACACTGATCAGGCATAACTTTATAACCACCTGCCTAATATCATGGTGGTCCCTCTTTTGCTGCCAAAACAGTTCTGACCCGTCGACCATTAGCGGCATTAACTACTTCAGCAGTTGGAGCTACAGGATCTTGTCATTTGGATTGGACCACACGGACCAGCCTTCGTTCCCCAGTTTTGCAATTTTGGAGACGCTCTGACCCAGTCGTCTAGACGTCACAATTTTATTTCAAACTCTCGAATCCTTATGCTCACCCATTTTTTCCTGCTTCTAACACGTCAACTTTGAGGACACAATGTTCACTTGCTGCATAATAAAAATATCCACAAACTAACAGCTGCTATGATGAAGAGATCATCAGTGTTCTAGCTGATCAGTGAGTTTATGGCAGTTTCTGTGAAGTTTACCATTTATTACAGAAGTGCAGTTTTCCTTAATTGAATAGTCTTTAGGTCTGCTCTGCTCTGTGACCTTTTCATGTGATGTTACTCATATTTTAATTAAAAAAAGAAAAAGTGGTAGGTCATGTTTTTCCAAATGTGAATTTCTTTTCTTCTCATCATTGTGCATTATACATTTTTATACATGTGAAGAAAAATATAAAAAAATCCTCAAAAATAAATAAAGCTCACAATAATGCATCAAGCTTTTTTTAATATACACACACACACACACACACATATATATATACACATATATATACACACACACACACACACACACACACACACACACACACACACACACACGACTAATGATTTCTTTAAAACTATCAGCTGCTACACGTGAAAGAGGCTCGTTAGTGTTAATTTCATTACTCATGAGGTAACCAATCCCGGATCAGCCTGTTTTCATCCTGGGACATTTGCACACATGATTCTGTTCAACCCTCGTCCCTCTCACTCCCTGCTTCAGCATGGAGAGAACCTCGTCTGGGCTGCATCCAAATCATGCTCCTAGAGAACGAAAACGCAGACACCGGCAAATTTAATACATTTTATTTTAATAAATAAATAGTGCATTAATAGGTTTCCTGTTTATCGAGCCCACCTGATTCAGCTTTTTGAACTCCACCACCTGGAAGAAGATGTGTTCAAGGATGTGCTTGGCGTCTTGCTTTTCTTTATCCAGCTTTCCCGTGACCCCTAAGATGTCGCCGCATTTCCGCACGTAAAACTCGAGGTCGTCGTCGGTGCCTGTGTAAATCACGCAAATGAAACATTTGAAGGACCCTTGTAGCTCATGAGAAATATCTAAAACTTGAATATTCTGACAGCAGAGAGCAATTTGCCAATTATAAAAAAAAAAAAAAAAACATCTTGCATATTTATCCATTTATATTTACATTATATAATATACGGATAAGGCTCTGGGTCACCGTTTATGGCTCAAGCCCCAGCACTGCCAAACTACCACTGTTGGGCCCTTAAGCAAGGCCCTTAATCTGCTCTGATCTGCTCCAGGAGTGCTGTACCATGGCTGACCCTGACCCCCTGCCTCCTAAACATCGCAGGGATATGTAAAGAAAGAATTTCACTGTGCTGTAATGTACACGTGACACATAAAAGCCTCTTTCTTTCAAAAATTTTAAATGCAGCTCGTCAGAAACAGTCGGGGCTGAAAGTATTTTTTTCTCCCCAGCACTCGGGTTCATACCAAATACTACACCTGGGCACTTACATTTGTTTGACAGCTGAGCAATTCGCACTTTCTCTGAAGAAAACGCTTCGTCCAGGTCAAAAAGGTCGAGCATCGGCGGCGGAAGGTCCCTAAAGGCCGGCTGGAAAACCTGCGTATACAGAAATCCCGATCAGCTTTCTGCACCGTGAGCTACACGAGCGTGAGCGTTAAGAACGGCTTACGGCAGGCTGCAGAGGCGGCAGGGGCGTTTCGAACTGAGGCGTGATCAGCTGTAGCGGCTCGTGTTTGACATTCAGCTGCTTGTAGGCTCTAAAACACGACAACAAATTTCAAATCAACACCACGTTCATCGCTCTGATTAAAAGTGTTGCACTGAGACAGGTGTGTGAGCGACCTGATGACGCTCGGGAGGGAGTCCGTAGAGAGCTTGAAGAGAGACATGTCGAAAAGGGAGGTGAAGTCACGTGGATTCTCGTCGCCTTCCTGGAGACACACTCGGAGTCTCTCAGACAGATATCCTGTGTCTGGTAACATGGTGTAGTCTGTTACCTATAAAAATAAATCAAAGAAATTAGACGGAATAAAGCGACGAACAAAGAGCTATCAGAGTGAATCCGGTTTTAAAGGCATCACCTGCAATCAAGTAAAAAGGAACATACAGGTAGTCCCAGAGTTATGATGGTTACGATGACAATACGACAAAATTAACCAAATATTTAAAAAAATGTAAAACAAAAAATGTTTTTATTAAATATTAATAAAATATAATATAATATTTAAAGAATTTAGTAAAAAAAAATTTTTTTTTCATTAAATATTAATTAAATAAAATATATAAAATATTAAATAAATGTAAAAAAAAAAAAAAAATATATATATATATATATATATATTTTTTTTTTTGCGTAACAGTGTGTATGTGTTACGATACGTTGGGACGCTGCCAGGATGCATGTGCTCTATCTTCCACCTTATGAAATGCCTTAACTCGACAGAGTTTGGTTGCCTCGGTGTTAGAGCGTGTATCTTTTCTGTGTTTCGTGTTTCATAGCCCACCTTTAGCTCTTTGTCTCTCTTTTTTTTAACCCGGCTCCGCCCTCCCCTCGCCTACGCGCCCTCTACCACTTACACATAAACTGTAACCCCACACTGATCACCATTCTTTAAGACTCCTGGGTAGGCCATGTCTCGACCATATTTTCAATTTACAATGGGGTCATCAGTCATCTCCATCATAAGTCAGAGACAACCTGTGATTTGGATCTCTCCTACCTCTGGATCTTCAGCATCTATTTGATTCAGATGAATGTTGTCTGTCATCAGCCACTGGAACACCACATCCTATAGCATGGGGGAGAAAAAAAAAATGAAAAAACAATCTGCCAATGGTAATATTCTTTAGATTCTGTTCAAACATGGAACAATAACACAATATATAAATAAACATCCTGAAAGCTTACTATTATTTTACTGTTCTCCTCCTTGTCCAGGTATTGATCGCTGAACATGTGGCATGAACCCAGCACTGCCAGCTTGCCTGCACCCTTCTTTGACACACAAAAGCATGACCTTCGGATGGATCGGTTCGACAAAAGTAAACGATGATGTAATGCTAGAGTACATTCTACATGCTTACTAACCTCGACATTGGAGAAGGCCAGAAGGGGTCTGTTGAGAGGAAAGCACACGGAGCCGGTGGACAAGACCGCCACTGCAGGCTTCATAACATTCAGCGTAGCTCCGTACGGATACACGAACGCAAGAGCCCTGATTGTAGCACCATTGGTTAGCATTTGCCATAGAAACACTTTTTGTAGCTAGAGGTGTGTAATGGTAGTGGTGTGTGTGTTTAATTAGCCTATCCATGCAATTAAGGCTGTAACGATACCTCGAGTAATTAGATTCCAAAAACTCATAAATTTGCCATAATTTGCCTCGATGCATCATTTAATCCATTTAACTACACAGGGAGCACTTTGTTTCCCACGGACCATTATTACTGACGTACCACCTATTAAACTCTGGAGCGCTCTGGACAGGTAACACAGAAAACGCTGCAGAATGGAAACTGGAGAAAAAAAAATGAGAGGCGAGGAGAAGATTCAGGCCAAAGAAAACGCCAGAAAGTTTCCAAAGTTTGGGATCATTTCAAACTTAAACACAAAGAAAGCACCGCTGCTGTGCGAGATTTAACAAATAAACGCATGAGGGATAATAATAAGAGTTATATAAATAAAAATTCAGGGTAAAATCCTTTTTTTCCTTTCCAAATTTAGGTCTGACGTTTACTTAGGCGAGTTCATCGAGTCCGTTTTTTTCTTTTAATTCATTTCTCTTTCAATTCATTCACACCCTCTATATTAACAGATTCCCAAATAACTAAAACTCCACTCCGGAATTGTTTCAGCCACTTAAACCAATCAGGACAGTGCTCAAGTCATTATTTTTAATATTATTGTACATATTATACAGGTACCATCCTGTATTTATTTTTTCAATCGTATTTATTGTGCTTTAGTGTTAAAAAGATATAAAAAGGATATAGGTGGAAAAAAAAGTCAAGTAGAAAAGAAAGAACTGCTTTGTGATATGTATGTGATACAAAAACGACAATATATCTACTGCTTATAAAAGTATCGAATTACATGGTGATTGAATGTTTCGGTGCATTTCAATAGTAAATATTATAATTATTCAGGAGCCAACTGTAACACTGAATAAATATACAAGATTTTCCTTATTTCACAATGTATATCAATAAATTAACTGAATATGAACAGGCTGAGGGGTCAGCGAGGACTTACTGTGTATTGTTACCCGTATTTTCCTCGTCAATGACTCCCGTTACCACTTTGCCAGCTGCCCGGCTAATCGCCCTGTGAGAGAAGATAAACTCGTTAGCATGTCTTTACCCTCGTCATTCTGCAATCGACGAGTCGTTTCAAAGTGATGTCCAAATGAATAGACCTGTTGAGGACCCCGTTGGACACGAGAGCTTCTTTGGGATGGAAGTATTTGTAGTAAACGTTCCTCACTACAGCATCTGGGGGGGGGGATAAATAAATAAATAAAGATAGGAAAACTCTCAACACCTCCAGTGGTGAATCGTGCTGATAAGTTGTGTGTGCAGTCACTGACGCTCACCGCTGTTCACCATGATGCCAAACTCCTCCAGGAGGAAGTTGATATTAGTGTCGTGTTTGACTTCCCCTCCTTCTCCGAGCATCACGAGAACGTTCCCGCCACCGTCCAGGTACTGCTTCAGGACTTGCAGCTGGGCAAATGTAAATAAATAAACAAATGATATTATTATATATTTATTATTAGAATTATTATAGTATTAAATTATATATATTACAGTGCATCCAGAAAGTATTCACAGCGAACTCAATTGAACATCTGAAAATTAATGATTTTTAATAAATTTGCACAGACTTCAAACAACCTTCTTTCACATTGTTATTATGGGATATTGTTTGTAGAATTTGGGGGAAAGTAATGAATTTGATCTATTTTGGAATAAGGCTGTAACATAAAATGTGGAAAGAGTGAAGCACTGTGTCTCTATCTATCTATCTATCTATCTATTTATTTATTTATTTATTTCTAGCCATTGCATATTTGTGTAGATTTCATCTGTGTTCCCTAGTTTCCTCCTAGGCTTCTTATGAACCAGTGTGTGCTCTAAATCCCACGTCACCCCAACACGATCTGTGAGCCGATGATGATTATTTCACCTCAGCTTCAGTGAACTTCTCTCGAGGTCCTGCAGTGATCCACAGCTTCACTCCGTGCAGTTTCTCTGCAGTGATCTCCTCTTTGATGCTTAAAAAGACACACAAAGCGAATCCGGTTTTCAGTATTTAACCGAAACTCAGCGACATGGAAATAAATGACTGGGAGACACATGTAAAGTTCTGTCTGAGTGTTTGGAGCTCGGTGTTCCAGGTCTGCATGGCTTTATGAGACGTGTTGTTACCTCTGAATCTTCCATTGAGCGCGAAGTCTCTTCTGAAGACTCTTATAGCCGGTGTTGGCGGTGAACAGCTCTCGTTTGGACGAATTTATGACAACTATATTCCGCTGTTCTTTCTCCATTTTGTCCCTCAGAGATGTTTCTTCAAAAAGATGAGATTTATGGCTTAAAAAGACCAAATATTACTTGAATATACTGCAGAGAACACATTACATGTGTATAATACATTTCAATCATGAAATATGTAAGAACTATCTATATTTCGATCCTAAAAATTTAACAAAGCCATAAATATCTTTTATAAAATAAGTTAAGCTATAAATGTCAATAACTCCCCAGTTTAGCTAGCTAGTTTATTAGCCAGCTAGCATTAATCCCTAACCAGCATTTATACAAACCCAAAATTCTAGTTTAATTATTTACACCACGTATTTTTTTTTATTATATTTGTACTTTTTTAAACGCAAAGTCGCAATAAATCGGAAACTTTACCTCAGGATTTAGCATTTAGCGTCTCAGAAACTAGCCGTGTTGCATTCTGGGTAAACACCGGTAACCATAGGGACGTCCGGCGTAGCAACAGCTGCCCCTTCGTTAGCATTGAATTTTTATCCTTAAAATAATATATATAAAATAATAAATGAAAGTGGAAATATGAGGTTAAACATGCAGTGATGAGGTACATGGTTATTTACACACCAAATTAGCGAACATTATTGAATAACACGCCTGGGTGCGTAATTATTGGCACCCCAATAGAAGGACTTAGCCTTATAAAGCCTCCTTCTGTGTTGCTGCTCTGGTGGATGTGGAGATTTGAGTCAACATCTTCATCTGTGGCTCCTCTAAGGTAAATTTTCTTTTTGATAACCAGAAAGTGAAGGATGGAAGTTGTGGAACATGAAGTTTAATTTGGTTTAATCCTCAGGAGATTTTGATGTTTCTCCTAGAGATTGATGAATGTTTGAAACTCCAAATGAAATCCCCTCAATATTTCTTTTGGCGTGTGTATGCGTGTTTGCGGTCTAAACAAACCAGAAATCCTGTATACAACACCTGATAAACATAGTTACACAAAGACATAACTGCTTTCTGTATTTGCAAGTTCAAGACCCTGGTGGGTTTCATCAGGAAGAACGTTGGGTTGGAGGTGTATGACCGTGGTGGAACGCAATCTCTGGATATTTTGGTTCATCTGTAGAGATTAAATTCCATGCTCACCTGGCCACTTTATAAAAAAAAAAAAAAAAAAAAAAAAAAAAGCTGAAGAACATTTGACAGAAGGAGCATCCTGAGCAGCTGCTCAAGGAATTTACAGTTCACATTTTGCAGACATGCTCACCCTGCATGACTTGCAACAGAGGTCGAGGGTTAAAGGTCATGTTTAGGGACCCAGCAGTAACAAATTTAATGCTGTGTTTGGATCAGAAGGACAAAATGCAAGTCCAACATCTTAAGCACTGAGCTGCCACGTGTGAGGGCAGCTGTAGGATCATGGACATTTACACCACACACTTATACACAAATGCTCTGCACTGGTCAACCACATCTTTTGCAGTGTCACCACATCTGTATAAACCATGTGTACTGTTTTCACCACCTCCCATTAACAGGACACGTTGACATGCCCCAGTTAGTCGTTTTATTTTTTTGTTAATTTGTCTCATGTATTAAGTAAGGTCCATACATTCCAATAATTAAGGGCAAAAAAGGCAGACTTTGCAAACAGGAGAAAAATGAAACCAAAATTTATTGAACTAAAACATTGCAGAAAACCCAATACTAGTTCAGAACTGAAAAGCAAGGAATTCTTACAATTTGAAGGAAAAAAAAGAACAAAAAAAAAAACATAAGAGACTGGTTTCTGTACAGAAATATACGTATTGTAGCAAATCACAAATCTAAACTATTTCACAATACTCAAACATGTATTCAGGCGGGTAAATGGGCATGTGAAAATTAATCGGAATCATTTTAAGGAGCGATACGAGTCATTCGTCAATGACAAGTGGATGTAAAGGTTTGTCACCTGATGGTTACATGCATTGCCTGGTGTACTGCAACTATCAAAAAATAAAAATTATAATTATGCAAGAAGGGGGGGTGGGGGTCTACTGAAGATTAATTTACAAATCCGGTACCCATTCGATATTTACATGTCAGCCCTTTAAATCTCATGCAATATCACAAACACATCTGATCTGATCTACGTGTGATACACCTGTGCATCAAGTGCTGACTTTCAGAGATACGGAAAAAAAAAAAAAAAAAACAAAAAAAAAACTGCTGCTTCAGTCTTGCGAGGCGGATCTGGAGCGCGAGCGAGATTTGGACCGAGAGGGCGAGCGAGACGGAGAGCGCTTCAAAGGGGATTTGGAGCGGCGGTCTTCGTGTGGAGAAGGAGAACGAGAGGCGGATTTCTTGTCTCCGTTTTCCATCGGAGAGGCCGAGCGGCTGCGGGATTTCTTGCTCACGGATTTCTCCTTGGAGCAACTGCGAGAGCCGCGTTCGGATCGGGGTTTCGAGTGGCTCTTGGAGCGAGACTTGCGGCTTGTTGAGCGGCTGTGAGACTTGCGGGAACGGGAACGAGAGCGGGACTTCTTGGAGCGGGATTTGGCTGGAGACTTTGAGCGGGACTTTCTCTTGGACCTGGAGTGAGAACGGCGAGATCGGGAGCTGTGAACAGAAAGATTGTTACTTTTGCAATAACTTACATGTATTTAAGTAGTACTGGTACTCCTCTTCTCCCCCACCCCCATTCAAACAAACAACTTACCGAGAGTGAGACCTGGAGTGGCTTCGTGAGCTCCTGCTCCTACGGCTCCTGCTGCGAGAGCGGCGTCTGCTGCGGGACCTGAGAACCAGAGCGTTTGGTGAGCGTTCAGTTTATTTAAAAGAATCCCAGTCAACCTACTAGACTTTATAAACTCACCTGGACCTGCTGCCGGAGTACGAGCGGCGGCGTTTGGGTTTATCCTCCACCAAGCGTATTTTCCTGCCGTTAATATCTGTGCCGTCCAGCTTGTCCAGGGCTCGCTTCATGTCCGAGTAGGAGCGGAACTCGATCACTCCTTCGTTCGTCCGTTCCTTGTGGGCGTCTGCATAGGTCACCTCACCGGCCTGGCGCATGAAGTCCTGGTTAAATGGAAAGCACGCGTAATTGAGTACCGGCTTCTTTGACTCCCTGGTATACGTCTAACGAGCGTTGTTTACCTTGAGGTCCTGCCAGCTGCATCGACTGGACAAGTTCTCCACTATGAGCCTGTACTCGGTGCGGACAGGGGGTCCGTATTTATCTCTGCCGGAGCGGCTCCTGCTGCTGTAACCACTACTACCACCTTTAGACACAAAGTGAAAGAGTGCAGTCAGAAATGTGAGCGCGACGATAACGAACCAATTTAGAGCAAACTGCTCACTATACAAATCAAGTCTGAGCTTTCTGCATTTTGATTGAGGGGGATCATACACCCCATGACACTTTACCTCAGCACCAGATATTCTGAAGGAGACGTTAAAGAAAAAAAATAAAAATTAAGGAAACTGGAAATGAAAAAAATGTTTGGCAGAGGTTAAGACCAAATTGCCTTTTCAATTTTATTTAAAAATCACCAACAGCATGAGTATTACTGATGCTCTGATGTGGAACCCATGAGGTGATCTACAAGCCCAGGAGCGTAAGAAAAAGAACCAAGATGATATGACTCAAATATACTTGAGAAAAAAATAAATTAAAAAATGGTTACACTAACAGCTAAGTGGGTATCCTCTTGGGTTCCAGCGCAATCTTTTTTGCTTATGAATATATAAATATTTTTTATAATATGTAGCTCCTACTCTCCAAAAGGTAAAAAGGAAAAAATAACCAGAACTAGGACAATTACCTTCCATACTGACCGCAACAGAGCAACGGAAGCCCACTGCTTTTTTGTTTGGTTAAGACTAGATGACTGCTACAATTTTGTTGCTGTTAAACCCATAAAAACCTCTCCAATATTTCGTCATACATAAAAACCAATGGGTTTCCTCACCATCACCCTGGACTATTGGCAAAAGGCTGCTGTCATCATGGCTTCCGGTTAGGTCAGCCAAGGGTCAAAGGGCAAAGGTCACACACACATTGTAAGGTGAAAGCCAAGGCCAAACGGGACAGGCAGTCATCTTAGCCTCAATGGACTCGGACTCAGCCCGCACTGGACTCTTTCAAATTGAAACATCAAGGACTTGTTAATGTTGGATTGCAAACGCACACACACAGCATGATCACACGTCAACCTTTGTTTACATGTCAGTGAGGCGTCACTTCTATATGAATATAATACTTTTTTTTTGCAGATTTTGCACAATTAAAACTTTTCACCAATCATCTGACATGTAAACACTGTTGCATTGCCAAATCTAATTTAAAACTAACCATCTTTTCCCGCAAAAAAAAGGTTTGATCCCTTCCTAGGGTAATCCCAGCTACACAATAAAACAAATCACATATTTAAACTGAATAAGCCAATTGTCAGAAAGTCATCACGCGGTCATCTCTGGCCTGGGTTTCTCTTTTCTTTTTTTTTGCTGTGTGCACCAGTAGGAAAACTTCAGCAGCGCAATCCCTCTCCAAGATTCCCCCAACAGCTGGACAACTACCGAGACGGGGGGAGAGCGAGGGGTGAGGGCTGCGCATCACCGTCCCTTCGACCACACCCACCTGGGAATAAACAGCTCATCATCATATCATCTTTATAAGACTGGACTTACTGCGCCCAGAACCCCAATGACCCCCACCGTATCCATCACGGTCCCGACGGGGCCCTCTGGCATGCTCGACCACCACACGCTCGCCGCACAGCTCCTTGCCGTTCAGTTCGTACACGGCGTCATCTGCATCACGGGTATCCTCGAACTCAACAAATCCATACCTGCGACAAAAGGGGAAAAAAAAATAATTCCTGCATCCTGGTATTGTGCTTGGTTTCATCAACACTCCACACTCACTCAAAATAGAAAGTATGAAACTTTCAGGGGTTCAGGGTATCTCACTCATATCTTTGGAACAAAAGACATGTTCCTGTAATTATAACACCTCTTAAACACCTGTGCACAGAAATCTTTCCTCTTGTTTATTTGCAGTTTAAATCCACAGTTAATCATAACATTCAATACTTTATCAGCATGACATGGTCTTTTTTTCCAGGGTATCATCTCTGAAAGTCCTGCACATCAAAGTCTTTTGAATCCATAGTTCATCATAGCACTAAATATTTCTCATCTGCATGATACCATGCTCTTCTGTCCCCCTGGTATAATCAACATATGTAGATTTCACCTCCTGTGATCATGAATCCTCTGCACGTTTAGTGCCATTAAATCTCCTAGACACGTGTGCACAGAATACGATTTAATCACGTGAGCCACAACCATTTCCTTTAAAAATGTTACCCTTTCGTTGCATATTTCCAAGTCGTATTAAATATATTTACGATTTTGTTAAGACCACGTGTGCAAAATCTCACGATATATCCCTACAAAGGATTACTAACGTTTTGCTTTGCAGATTGCAACTAGTCGGTAAAATTGACCAAATAAATTATATAAAAAAATGCACTTTATTTTACTTTTATAGCTGCAGGATCAACACTATTGCATGCACAATCCCACGCGGATCTGCAGTCGGGCCTATGAAGTCACGCATGCGCGGACTCTGTCCGGAAAATGGACATTTACAAAGCTAAATTTGACCTCAATTAACACAAACTTGTGATAACGACCGGATTGTTTATGTATGAGCGCGTTTTGTTGTGTTTAAGCCGTTATTAAAGTCAAGAGGATTACAGAAGAGTGTGCACACAAGATCCACGGTATTGTTTTACAGCTTGGCCGCCATTTTGACCACGCGGCCAAAACCCGTTCACCAAACCAACCGACATCTTTCTTTCGGGAATATTCCACAGGTCCACCTTTTTTTTTAACGAAAACATTATACCATTCACATATTTACCATTGTATAAAAAAACCTAATAATGTACACGAAATACCGCGTATAGAAAAAAACAAACAAAAATGGCGCCAGGCTAGTTAGCCGCGTTAGCCGCTTATACGTACCCGTTTTTCAGGTCAATCTCCAAAAGCTTTCCGTAGCCGCTGAAAAACCTCTGAATGTCCTTTTCACGGACATGATAACTCAACCTGCCTACGTATACACGCGGCATTATTTAATCCCTACCTACTGATTAATAAACCTGCCTAAAAAAAATACTCTATAAGCGCGACTTTACTAGTCACCACTTTACCACAGTCTAATACCACAACACTCTCCGCGACCCTCCAGCCTGCTCTATTTATATACACAGTGACGTCACGCGAAGATGTGACGCCATATCCGGTTGTAAAATAAAACTTATTTTACATTTCTTTTTAAATATTTTTTTTTATATAAAATTTATTAGCATCGTATCCGTCATATATGACTTATATTTAATAATTGTAGAATCTGTTAATCCACCGAGGTAATACTTTTCTATTAAGCCTTCATAAATACACACACACACACACACACACACACATCACGATCTGTAAATGTACATACATTTACTAATCTATTGGTTTGCTAATCTACTAATTACTAATCTATATATTTATCAAATAAGATTTATAATATATAAATCTTATGAAGAATATATAAGAAAAAAAGAGAGGGAGGGAGAGACAGATTGGTAATTAGACAGACAGACAGACAGACAGACAGACAGACAGATAGATAGATAGATAGATAGATAGATAGATAGATAGATAGATAGATAGATAGATAGATAGATTAGTCTGACATCAGAATTAAGCACACAACAATCCTGGTATTTGATTTTATCATTTGCTAAAATTTGTATGTTAACTTCTAAAATCAGAATATTCAAAATGCAGGGATAAAAAATATTTACAAATTAATTCAAATATGACTCTAAATTTTAATGATGTTATTTCAAAGGTATCATGGTTCATGGAGACTCAATTCTGGGGAGAATTTTCAGCTTTATCTTTGGCTGTTACAGGGTCAGACACTGGAAACTCCTTCTACAGAGGTTAAATGTCTCCTCACAGAATACAGTGAAATACATAAGACAATCGTTATGTCATTAATACAGAAACCATCAGTTGTTAAATCAAGTGTGTTGATATAAATCTGTGATTTGGAACTCAAACTAGAAAATAAATCATGACCTTTTTTTACCAGTCAGAGAAAAGTATTCAAGACTAGTGTGAAGTGTAATAAATTACCAAATGTATTTATTAATTTACTTATTAATATCAGTTCTTCCTCTTTTTGCTTGACACAAAACCGAAAACAATGAAAGCATCATTTTTATTCCCCTTTTTTTTTTATAAGACAAACAAAGGTCATGTGCCCTGAAGACTCTCAATTGTTGAGAAAATTTCCAGCTTTACTTTTGGCTGTTTAAACAATTAAACAAACAAGGCAATTGCTAATTTCTTCAATTGCTAAAGTATTCAATAAGATTGTAGTTTAATTAATTACCAAATTCATGTATTAATTAATTCATACATTTCAAACCTTCATTCATACCAGGTAAATTTTTTTTTTCCTTTTTACAAGGAAAAGAAACATGTATCCCGGTCATGTATCCTGGAGATTCTCAATTGTTGAGAAAAGTTCCACCTTTACCTTTGGCTGTTGAGTTTAGACTCTGGGAACTCCTTCTAAAGAGGTTAAATGTCACCTCACAGAAAACGTAACCATTTAAACGATTAAATTTAACAATTTAATTTTCAATAAACGTTAGACAAGTTGCCGTATGTTGTTACTACGGTAAAGAATAAAAAAAAAAGAAAAAAAGTGTGTTAATATAAATCTGTGATTTGGAACTGGAAATAGAATATAAATCAACACCATCTTGACCAATCAGTGCACAGCATTTAATAAAACTATAGTGTAGTTAATTACTAAATTTAGTTATTAAATGTCAGTTCTTCTTTTTGCTTAAAACCAAATACAATCAAATAAATGTCAAACCTTCATCCATCCCAGTTCATTATTTTTCCATGAGCTTTCCCATTACACACATTCCTTTCAGCTAAATTTAGGTCACAGCTGAAACAATGCCATAGTCACAGAAGACACCACGCCACGCCCCGTTCCATTGACTCGGATCTTCTCACTAAGTGTTCTGTGAACGTTCTCTCCTTCGCAGGTCCTCGTCAGACCTCATTGTGATTGTGCAAATCTATGTTAATTACTGGGAATCACTGTAAGCCGTGGATGGCTGATTTACTTCAAAAAGCCCACCGAATTACTTGTGCTGCATAATCTAGAGTTTACTGTGGGTCATATCTTTCACTCGTAACACTCCCTCCTGCGCGCAGGAAGCTGCCAGGACACCATCTCGTCTCCATAAGCGCCCTTCCACCAAACCTCGGCTGCCTCCTGGAAGAAAACAAAAAAAAAAAAAAAAGAAAAATTAAGCAAATTACATTACATTAGCGACATTTAGCAGACGCCCTTATCCAGAGCGACGTACAAAAGTGCTTTGAGTCTCTAGCAATGAATAAATCTACACTGGTACGCAATATTACAAACTTAATATAAATATAACTCTTGAATTCTACAAAGCAAACATTGTTTATAAAATTGTTTATAAAAAAGTGTTAGGGTTTTCTTCAAAGCATTTTCAAGCCTCATTGACTGTATTACTGCTTTCTATTTAATGTTAATGTACACCTTCATTATATATATAAAATTAAGAAAATAGAATATAATAGAGATACATTAATTGTTGTGGGATTCATTCCTTTTTTCTTTCCTGACTGAAGGATTTTTCCTTCAGAGCTGTCCTTTCTGAGGTATCTATGCAAGGTTTTTTTTTTTTTGGGGGGGAAAAAAAAATTGTAATAAAACCAAAGACCCTCTTAATAGTGTCGAAATAGAACATTTTCAGCCCCCCAAAAAAAAAGATATCTGATATCAATCAGACACATCGTAGATCGTGCCAGAGATCTGTCCTGAACCTCTTTATGAGATTTCATTTTAGTTTGGGCATGAACTAAAGCAGTTGAAGGTTAAAGGGTCAGAACCTTGTGATCCATGTCTCATACCTTAACCACTGAGCTATCACGTCTTACACAGATTCTCACAATTATTAGTTTTTTGGCTGAACATTGTAACCAAACCTAAACTCAAAGAAATTTCTTCCCTGTAACTGATGTCATACATATTTATAAACCACTACAGACCTGCCCATGGACTTTCACATTCATACAGCATCCAGTGATCTGCTCGGAATTTGTTGTGGAACCACATGGTGTGATCCAGGGAGGCTAAGAACTGAATCCTGTATTGGGGGTATGGCAGCATCGTAGTGCCCAGGAACGAGTAGTCGGACACGTACGCGGCGACGCAGCAATGCAGTTTCATATCGGCCTCTCCTGGGGGTGGGGGTGAAGGGAATCACACATTACATACATGAACATGCATCTGCAATAATTACAAGTAATTATTTACTTATATCCATTAGAGGTGTAACTGTACACGTATTCAGGTCGACGCACGTGTGTATCGAACGCACTCCTTTTTACGTGCGGAACATAGTTAATATCTGAGAAATCAAGTGACGGACTGCAAGTTTGTTTAGTCTCCACCTATTTTTTAAATATTAAACATACACAACAATGCTAGGATTATAAAAAAAAAAGAAAACAGAGTTAGCGCAATCTCAACGTGACTCATTCCGAACTGGAAATACGATTCGTAGTGCGCTGTAAACCTCGGATTTTATTTTGCGCATATGGAATTATTTTGCGTTTCGTGTACAGCTTCAAGGATTTCTCATAAAAAAGGAGAAAATCCGCACAATTTCGCATATCGGGGGGAGTGAATGAATGAAGCGTGGAAGGAATTAAGACGTGTTAAAGTATGCTGGAATAAGTGAAACAGTTATGTAGAACATTTATTGAAAATAAATTATATTAAATGTAAAACACACAAACTCTTATCGACACATTACCCAAATTGTGTCTAACGAATTTAATTTTCCCATTTATTTAATTTTATTTAATCAATTTGTCCCTATTTATTCGATTACTCAACCAATATAATAAAAAAAGTATTGCATTAATTAGATGTATTCTATTTTAGTTTTTATATATTGTGTTTGTATAAAATATATAAAAAAAAACAACATTATTTTATATACTATTTAAACAAACAGGCTTTTAATTTATAATTGTTTTACAGATTTATTAAAATTCAAAAGATAATAATAATAATAATAAAAATAATAATAATAATAATAATAATAAAAATAATACACTGCATTACCACTTATATACAATTAAATTGAGAATAATTGTGCATTTTATGAAGTAAATGTAAAACTCATCTCAAACCCAGAGTGATTTTGAAATCGTCTCCTCCTGGACTGATGAATTTGATAACATTTCTACCAAACGCCGATTGATTTCTTGGCTGGACTCACCTATGTGTCCTTTCGCTCGTACCCAGAAGAGTTTTTTTGCCTCCATTGGGACACGCCTATAAAAATCAGGTGGATTCACTGGTTTTATCTCAATTGGAACCTCATCTGCAAGGATCTTATTTAGCCCCTGTCTCGTGGTGTCAGCTAAATTCGGGTCGCTGCAAAACAAGATGGATGAAAAGTTCACTGTGGGATTCGAGCAGCTGAACAACGGGAAACACATGCTTTATGGTTCCTACCTGAGGTACTGCTGGATGAGTTCCTCCACTGTAAACAGGGCTTCTGGTGGGGGGACGCTTGGCATGGTGAACTGATGCTTTAATGGACTGGGCTGCAGCTTGTGGAAGGACGCCTGGCAGATCAGGATGGACTGACCGTGCTGGATGGCTTTCACTGAGCGCACACAGAAACTGCGACCGTCTCGAGTTCGCTCCACCTGGTAAAGCACTGGAACCTTGGGGTCTCCTGTAGCACAGTGTAGACAACAGATGGGTGAAAGGCATGCAGCACTTTCTATATGTATAGCTTTCAAGGATGGTTTGTGTGTTGTGTTACAACATACAAACCACCACCAGTATCACCATTCTAATTATACCTCATTAATCTACACAAAACAGGCCATAAATTCATTCTGTGCTCTATTTAGGTTTCCTTTGGCTTTGACACAAGCACACTGCTCTTCCTACAAAGAACACAATCACCACAGTAAAGCATGGTGGTGGTATTGTCACCGTGCCAGCGGTGTGCAAGTGGATAAAATGAAAATAAAATAAAAGGGCTGTTTGGTGCACTTTTGCCCACCTCTATTTCTTCCGGCGCAGAACCAGTGGGATTTGTTACAGTCGTATTGTGGCGGCATTAAATCAGCGTGGGATTGGTCCGGTTTCAGGTTTCAACCAAATCCATAACAGATATATAGATAGATAGATAGACAGATAGATATATAGATCGATAGAAAAGGAATAAAAATAATGCTAAAAACAAAGAAAGATAAAAAAAAAAAAAAAAAGAAAGAAGGAAAACAGGTAGGTCGGTAAGTAGATAAGGAAAAAAAAGAAATGTTGAAAGAATGAAAGTAAGTAAGCAAGTTAGTAAGAAAAGCTAAATAGACGGATGGAAGAAAGATAAAAAGATAGCTAGATAGCTAGATAGATAGATAGATAGATAGATAGGTAGATAGGTAGGTAGGTAGGTAGGAAAAAAGAATGAAAAAAAAGAATATATATTTTTGTTCTTACCTGCTCTTACAAAGTAACAATGAAGTGAATGAGCAAAAAGATCATCACTGACAGATTTGGCAGCAGCCACCAGAGCCTGACCCACAATCTGTCCACCAAACAGGCGCTGGGACCGAGGAACCCAGTGATGCTTCCCTCTGTCAAAACACACCACAATCAAGAAGAAGGCAAAAAAGCTTCATACGAGCTCCCAATCCCTGTCAGGGAGCACCTCGCGTCCTGTCCTTCCCTCTCCTCTCCTGTCTTCTCCTGTCTTTTCCTGTCCTCTCCTGTCCTCAGCTCTCCTCTCCTGTCTTTTCCTGTCCTCTCCTGTCCTCAGCTCTCCTGCCCTGTCCTCTCCTGCCCTGTCCTCACCTCTCCTGTCCTCACCTCTCCTGCCCTGCCTTCTCCTGCCCTGCCCTCTCCTGTCCTCCCCTCTCCTGCCCTGCCTTCTCCTGCCCTGCCCTCTCCTGTCCTCTCCTCTCCTGC
>JAAIIK010000109.1:1642828-1655703 GCA_014706435.1 Silurus glanis
GCATTGCCTTCTCCTGCCCTGCCCTCTCCTGTCCTCTCCTCTCCTGCCCTCTCCTGCCCTGCCCTCTCCTGTCCTGTCCTCACCTCTCCTGTCCTCTCCTGCCCCGCCCTCACCTCTCCTGCCCTGCCTTCTCCTCTTCTCTCCTGCCCTGTCCATCTCAGGGATTTTAGAGTTTTCTCTGATCTAAAACACCTGTGAACAGGTGGACAGGAGCGGGACTGGAACATACAGGAAGTTGTTAGCAGAGGTGGGAAGTAACGGAGTACAAATACTTCGTTACTGTACTTAAGTAGATTTTTCTGGTATCAGTACTTTACTCCACTATTTATTTTTCAGACAACTTTTTACTTTTACTCATTACATTTTTACACAAATATCTGTACTTTTTACTTCTTACATTTTCAAAACCGGCTCATTACTTGAGTTTTAATCCATTGATTTGGTGAAATATATATTTTTATTTTCACTGCGCGCTGATTTCAGCCGAACAACCGATTTCCTGTTACTGCGCGTCTTTTTCAATCCGCTGGTGTATAAAGTCCTGACTCTCACTCTTTACGAAGATAAGAATCAGCAGGCAGAAGGCAGTAAGAAGTTTGGGGCTAATGTGGATGAGACAGAGGGAGTCAGTGATGAGAACATGACTGAGAACAGACACATTCATGATCATCATCATCTTTTCTCTGCTTGTGTTCTGTATGTGGATCTTCAGCCTGGACACATTCATTAGGTAACAACATTTTTAATTAGTTTTGTATTAATATATATATATTATTATATATATTTGGCTGTCAAAATTAAAACTATTTTAAACAGCACTAAACTAAATGTTATTAACGCGCTATCAATTCAGCAAGCATTTCTGTTTTTACCATTTTTTTTCCCTCATAATGGCGAAACAAACTTAAATTACTGTCCTTACTGATCGTACAGATAAAAACAATACATCATTCAAATCTGTAAAATGTCTATAGTTATATATAAAATCTTCTTGACTTGACTTGAAGAGGTGCAGTTTCTCCGGTATCACCTCATTAACTGTCCGTGTGGAAACATAGCAAAGGCTCTTAATGATGTCCTCACGTCTCTGCACTGTTATAGCCTTTATATTTAATCACTGTACATATGCTTACATATATATCACATGCTGTAAATATGATACATATTTATCTGCACGATTGCTACTTTGTGCACTTCTGGTAGATGCCAAACTGCATTTCGTTGCTGTGTACCTGTACTATGCAATGACAATAAAGTTCTATCTTTCTTTCTTTCTTTCTATCTATCTATCTATCTATCTATCTATCTATCTATCTATCTATCTATCTATCTATCTATCTATCTATCTATCTATCTAATATTAATATGATGTGAGGTCCAGTTAACAGCTAAAACAGGTAGAAGTAATAACTACTTTTTACTTGAGTACATGTCAGAGCCAAGACTTCTTTACTTTCACTTAAGTAAAAAGGTATAATCAGTACTTCAACTTTTACCCGAGTATTTTAAAACATGAGTATCTGTACTTCTACTTAAGTAAAGGATGTGTGTACTTTTGCCACCTCTGGTTGTTAGACACAAAAACATCAGTCACATGTTGCCTTTTTACCTGTAAAGGTCAGTGTCAAGCTTCTCTAAATTCAGAACGCTTGTCACCAGGACGCTTCTGAGATCCGGAGACTGTGTAAAGCTCAAGGAAACATCATCCGCTGTCTCTTTCTGCGACCCTGCACCGGCTTCTGCCATTTTGGATTGGAAGCGGAAGAGTAGAAAGAAAAAAAAAAAAAAAAAAAAAGTGAAACCCCGAATGGTCACGTGACCATCGAATATACATTCCGATTGGCTGTCTTTGAAAGTGCGCGTTGTCATAGCGGCGATATATACCACAATATCGCATTTACTAAAAAATAAAACAAAATCTGATCTTTCATCGTAAGATAAACAAATAAACTTTCTCAGAATTTTTAGAGAGTATTTAATGTGATTATATTTTTTAGTAAAATTAATTTGTAATGAAATAAACGTAATATCGGATATTTATTATTTATAATTAGACATAAAATTCTTCTTTTTAAAGAGCTGCAGAAAAAAGGAACAATAAATAAGGAACACAAAAAAAAAAGACAAAGATAGATAGATAGATAGATAGATAGATAGATAGATAGATAGATAGATGCGTGGTGTGGGCAAGATATAAAAGCGCTCGCGCACACACGCACACACGCAGACATACACACACACACACGCAGACACACACGCACACACACACAATCGAGCTGCATTAACGTCCATTGGGCTGCTCAGCTCCGTCTCTCCATCTCCGTCTTTATCTCAATACAGTATTATATTATTATATATTTTTATTATATTCATCTATAAATTGTCCTCTCCGTCTCCATCCCTCCGTCTCCATGGCAACACCGAACGGCGCGGAGGAGCGCGTGCCGCAGCGGGGCCGATCTCGGAGCGACCCGAGCGTCCTGACCGAGGCTCGCGCCGAGCTCGCGCACCGCGCAGGTGAGAGGAAACAAGGGTGAGGATGAGGATGATGATAATGGTGATGAGGATGAGGATGTTGGTGATGATGATGAGGATGCCCGTGTCTCGGTCCGGTTCTAGTAACAGAGAGACGCGTTATAGCACGGAGATGACGCGCAGTGAGGCGGATTAGAATATGAGCGTTGGTGCATTTATTATTATAGCGCTTTATTTTTATTTAGTCCATGCAACTGGTAGCAAAAAAACAAAACAAAACTGTAGCATCTTGTCTGGGATATGTGATGGTATGGGATGCTGGAGATGTCAGCGTGTATGAGGGTTAAACCCTGGAGAAGGGAGCAGCTCTGAGGAGCTCTGCTGAAGCTCGTATATCCTGAAGGTTCCCATGCATCATCGCAGAAGATCACACAACATGCCTATGGAGTATAAACAACAGGTTTCTACATGATGCTTTACAATTGAGATTAGAAACAAGGTGACAATGCAATCGATTCGGATCCAATTCGATACCATGTAAGAGATAATCCACAGCTTGGTGATTTTTGATGCACGACATGGAGGCAAAGAACCGCCTGATGTGAAGCATCACTGATCACTGACCAGCACCGATGAGATAAAGCTATTTTGACAGAAAGGATTGTAAATAGTGCTTTAATTTTTTTCTTAATTTTTCACAATTGTAACTTTTTCATCATATACATCAGGGACCAGGCACATCTTTTGGTACTGGCTCGAAACAGAAACAATAAAAACATTAACATTTGTATTTAGATTGACTTTTGCATATTTTAAAAGATAACCATATCTCACCAATTTCCACACCCGTTTCAGCTGAATTTGATTTCTACGCATCGATAAATTAAGCTCCCACCTATTCTATGGTGAGTCAAGTTACATTTTATTATATACGTAATAATTAGATGAATAATTAAACCATATAATAAATAACAAATAATATAATATGCACATTAATATGTTTGATTATGTGCATAACCCCCACCACCATAGGAGACACCTGAACTACCATAAAATCTCCCACCTCAGCAAGAAGGTATGACGACAAATGATATATTTTGATGCGTTTATCATGGGTTCCATGAGTTCTTTCACACCTATTGCCCATTTAATGTAATCAATCCAAATCCTGGGAGGTGGGAGGAAACCAGAGAACCCTGAGAAAAACCACACACACAGACAAACAATAATAAGCTCAGAATCCATCCCACAGCTGTGAGGCAGAAACATTATCTACTGCATCACACTGCCTTCCCCTGAGGGCAATATAATACATTTTATTAATTAATTTGACCTTTATATTAAAAAGTACTATACTGTATGGTTCGAGAGTAGATATGATAACGAACCTTATGCTACCAAGGTCATCATTACTCCCAGAAGAACAAAAGTGTATTACATCTTCGCTGCTTTTATTAACACCAGAAAAGCTGAGTTCAGGTACTAAAATTTGATGATCAGAGTAATGGTGATGATGATGATGATGATGATGATGATGTAATGAAACTTAATAAAGCGATAAAATTGCTACTAAAACGAAACATTTCGATAAACAAAATATGAAATGGCATTTCAGTCAAGACACACACATTTTCTTTGATTTTTTAAAAAAAATATATTTCTTGTATTTACTATATTATAAATGAGGGATTTGCCAGAATCAGATCATCATCATGAAGGAATCTGATTTCTGATACCGATTTAAATTTTGATAAAAATATGGAGCTTTTGTGGAAATTCTGCTATAAGGGTGTTCGTAAAGTCAGGTACTGATGTAGAGGAAGTGATGAGGCCTGAAGTGCGGTCAGCATTCACATTCATCTCAAAGGTGTTCAACATGGTTCAGGCCAATGCTCTATAGCAGGAGATCTTCCACACAATACCATGTAAAGCATATCTTTCCAGGACCATAATCCTGACATGGAGGAAATGCTGAGTAAAACTCTTTCCTGGATTGCTGCTATTTGTTCTGGAGGAACGTTGTTTCATTTCACTGTGTACTGCGTCAGCTATATGTAGTTGAAATGACAATAAAAGCTTCTTGACTTTACTTGTATAAAGGTATAAAAGTTTTCTCTTCTGAATGGACGTAAGTATGAAATGTAAACGTTATGATCTATTAGAACTCTGTGAATTATGTATGCAGTTCAGTGCTCCATTCTCCTGGACATCAGATGTTTATAAAGAGAGAGATTCCTATAGTTACACACACAGTGAGATACACACTCTCACCAGAAACATCGAACTTCTGGTCTTGCCACAACTTCTTATTTTATGCTCTTTATTTAGTTCAACTTCCCCAACCTGTGAGCACATAGTTGGAGGCACACAGCTGTATGGAAAATCTTTATACGTGGTACAGTAGCATAAAATTTTCCCTTCATTTAAACTGGGAAACCCAAACCTATTCCAGCATGACAATGCCAGCTCCATGAAGATATGCTTTCCATGGCACGATTAGAAATGTCCATGAGCAGCAATATTCCACATACAGAAAAAAACGATCATATAATACTTTTATTATTGAAAGTTCATAGGCTTGACTATATCATGGGTATTGTCAGGGATCCACCAGCCACACCTTCACCAAACCCACCTATCACTCCAAGTAGCTCTCCTACCTACTAACCACCTGCACCTAGCACTCATCAACCACCACCCTATATAACCTCCATTCCCCCACCAGCTCATTGTCCGTTCTACAGTTTCGGCTGAAGAACCTTGTCGGACTACCCAAGCTACAGACATTCCGGTTCTGGTTTGGATTACTTTTGTTTGCGGGACTCTGTGAAGTTCTACGAACTCTCTCTTCATTGCATTCACCAGGTTTAGTCAAACCTGGAGTTTATGTTTGTTTTGCCGTTTTCTGCCATTTGCCCTTTGCTGTGCATTAAAACCTTCGTTATTTGCACTTCGGTTTCCGGCACGTTCTTCCGCCTGACAGGTATTGACAGGTTTTTCTGAATTTGAAATTTGTACAAAAATATGTTAGGTGGAAGATAAAACATAGGAAATAAGCAGTGAATTAAGATGTTCAGGTTTTTAGTGTTTGCATTTGATTGATCAGACGACAAGAACATTTCCTATAAAAATGCATCACTGCAATGATTTTTTTATTATATTTATCATGACTTTTTAGGGTTTGGGTTATATGGATCATTTAGATCAATTTGAAGAGTGTTGTCTGGACTTGGTCTTAATTCAGGCTCACCCTGTCTTGGTCTTGATCTTGTCTTTGTCCAGACACACTCTTGGTCTCATCCTGTCAAAGTATTGCTCTTTTCTTGGTCTCGACAAACTCTGTCCTGGTCTTGTCTTGCTCTTGATACACTCTGGTCTTTCTTATAATTCGGTCTCACCCTGCCTTGGTCTTGATCTTGTCTTGGTTTTGACACATTCAGGTCTTCTGTTTTTCTCATTATATCAAAGTCTTGGTCCTTTCTTGGTCTGTACACACTTTGTCTTAGTCTTAACACTCTTGTCTTGGTCTTGTCTTGGTCTTGACACATTCTGGTCATGGTCCTGTCTTAGTCTTAACCTGTCAAAGTCTCTGTCTTCCCCTGGTCTTGACACACTCTTGTCTTGGTCTAGACACACTCTGACCTTGACCTTGTCTTGGTCTCAAACTGTTAAAGTCTCTGTCTTTTCTTGGTCTTGTACACTCTGGTCTTGTCTTGGTCTCAATCCGTCAAAGTCTTGGTCTTGTCTTGGTTTCGACACACTTTGGTCTTGGTCTTAATATGGTCTTAGTTTAGATGGTCTTGTCTATAATGAGTGGCCTAAATTGTACACAGTTTTTCTAACACTGAAGACTTTCAACATGATGAATCCTAAATCCATCCTATTGATCATTCAGTACTAAGTTCTCTGGTAATTACTGATCGGAATGCAGTGTATTTCAGAGCAGTGTATATAAACGGATGTTGCGACTTTTAAAAGCGAGCGTCTGTGTTACTGTTGCTGTCAACAGTTAGAAGATCTAACAGGTGATTCAAGGAGCACGCCTTCCAAAAAAATTCATGTTGATGGTCTGCTTGTTTATGTGACTAGGTGTAACATGTACATGTTGTTTAAGGGGCCACACTGCGCCCTTCACGTCTGACGAAAAAAACACAGAACATCGCTCGGTGCTTGTGGAGGAATTAGTGATTTTTTTTTGTCCATGTTTGAAGAAAAATGGGTTCTATAGTGCACAAATGACTGAGGTCCATGTATAACGAGCTGTTGCCATGGCGACGGAAAAGGATGCAGGTGGAATGGATCACCGTTAAGAGACTTGCATTTGCCTATATACAGCGTTTTCAACGAGCGTAGAGTTTCCTGCTGCGAGAACAATCCGAGCACACTGTTGCTCACTTTGCGGTCTAGTCACGCTACACAACGGGTTGTTCACGTTCATGATCAGTTTCAGGTTCAGTTTGTTTACGAGTATGTGCAACAGATATGTGTAGTATGTCTTGCAATGTTCAGCAGCCTCAGACACCAGGTTATATTGAACAAATGACCACAAAATCATTGGTGGACATTAACAATGTAAATGTAATTCGTTACTTTAACTTCACTACATTTCAAAGTAAAATATAGTGACGTTAAAGTCTCCAATCAGGGCCGAGCACACGCCCTGTTCTGAACTTGTTTTGATTGGCGCTACGTGTATCTACTGATCTCCACTGTACAGTTCAGCGTCAGTTCAACAGCAAGCAGAACATTTAGAGAGGAATAAATGATGGAAGAAACTCCAGACTCATGATCATTTGAATAGATATCAATCAGTGTTTGACTCATAAACATCATTCTATGAATAGATCGGAGTGCTGAGTGTAACATTAAAGTCTAGTTACATAAACTGAGTTGATTAAGCAAAAAGTCTTGTGACAAAAATGATAATAGGAACATTATAGCCATAATAAATCATAGTGTTTTGGATACTTAAGTACATTTGAAGGCAAATACTTTTGTACTTTTACTAAAGTGAATATTACTGGAGTAATATTTTACAGTGTATTTCTATTTTAACTAAAGAACATTGGACTGTATGCTATCTCACAATTTAATCCCAGATTCAGGCTTTTGTAATTAATGACCTCGATTTAAATAACGTTTTAATACCACAGCGCTTCTGAAGTCCCTATTCTGATTTGGATGAATTCTCTCTGACTGCAGCTCTGAGACTAGCGCCAACTTTCCATTTTATATATTCGAATGCACTGGTTCTTAAATGTAAGTGTTTCTGTGGTAACTCTCACACATCCTTGACCAGGTGACTTTTTCTCTTTAAGGAGATTGTTATGGAAGGAGTCTCCAGCATCAGTGCTTTGTAACTGTAGGTTTTTTCTCCACAGAAATGTCTTCAGACCTGGCGAGTTTTTGTTTCCCCCTTGTTTCTCAGAGCTGCAACATGAGAAGTTGTTTCAAGCAAATCTTTGTAGACACCTGGCCTGAGTATTTATCTGCATTTGTCAATTTGCACAATTGCTATTATTTGCACTTTGGTAGATGCTTGCGTTGCTGTTCACCTGTACTATGCAATGACTATAGAGGTCGGTCTGTCTGTCTGTCTGTCTGTCTGTCTGTCTGTGTTTGTCTGTGCTTCCACATTTGGTCTCCATTTCCTATTATAATAACCTCTAATTTTTGGGAGGTTGTTTCACTAGAGTTTGTGGAGATTTGTGCTCATTCAGCCACATGGGTGTCAGGTATTGATGTAAGTGAGGTGAGGAAACCTGGGGTGCAGTCAGCATTCACATTGATCCCAAAAGTGTTCAATAGGGTTAAGGCCAGAGCTCTATAGCAGGAGATCTTAATGGTGTTGGCTTTGTGTAAAGGGCATTGTCATGCTGGGGCAGGTTAGGGTCTCCTAGTTCAAGTGAAAATTTCATTCTAGTGCATTCAGACACATCCTATACAGCCTTGAAATTTGTGATAATTTGATGAAAAATCACATTTGGCTGGAAAAATCAGGGGTCCCAATAGTTTAGTCCATGTAGTGTATAAATAAAAAAAATTGGAGCAATGAATTAAATCTACAAATGCAAAAAAAAAAAAAAAAGAAAAAAAATTATATATATATATATATATATATATATATATATAAAACAAAAAACACTTTTAACTACAAGTATACATTTTT
Organism: Silurus glanis; assembly: GCA_014706435.1. Classification (NCBI taxonomy): domain Eukaryota; kingdom Metazoa; phylum Chordata; class Actinopteri; order Siluriformes; family Siluridae; genus Silurus; species Silurus glanis. The sequence goes on from JAAIIK010000109.1 coordinate 1,651,473, forward strand.
TCCCCTCTCAAAAATGTGAAATAACAAATTGAGCTCTTACTAAATACGAATTATGTTTTCTGCATTGTTCCATGAACATCTCTACATGTTTACCTGAATAAAATTCCACGTATCTGGGGCAAGTTGTGTAAAGTATCTGAGTAAATCTACTTCGTTACTATACTCAAGTAATTTTTTGGCTACTTTCTAGTTTTAATGAGTAGAAAAGATATAAGCAACTTTCACTTTCTACTCAACTACATTTATGATTCAATATTGGTACTTTTTAATCCACTATATTTTGATTGACTAGGAGCGTTACCAATAAAATTTTTTTGACCGACTTGTTTGATCTTTGTTTCACTCTGGCATGTTGAAGAGGCTGTTCTGTTGATGGTTAATGCAGTGTTGAGGTGGACCATCTGATTTGTCTTTTAGAAGATCAAACCTCACAAATCAACTGCTTTTGACTTTTCACCAGCGTGCGTCTTGGTGTCGAGGACAAGTGCATCTTTAAGCCTACGTTCAATATGAGTCAAATACTCAAATACTGTTCAAATCAGTTACTCAAAGATTTTTACTCAAGAATGATTTTCGTCTACTCTTTACATCTGTGTCTGGGGCTTATTTCTGTTATATTTAATTTCCTTGAAATCCTTATAGAGCTGGTTACAAAACGATTCAATCGCACCTGTTAGTCTAGCCGTTTATAATAAAAATACGATGTGACGTCATTTGTGATTTTAAAAACGTTCCCACATGCTGTTCACCGAGTTCTTCTGCGCCATCCACGTCATTCCGGATGTTTCTCGTGATTAAATCGTGCTAAAAGCTGTGTGTTTAAACAGCTGGGGGAATTGTGTGAGTTTGTCCAGCTAATCACTTAACGCTAGCCCAATATTGCAGGCAGGTTCCGGGTTTTGACGTAGTGAGACACACACACACACACACACACACACACACACACACACACACAAAGTTTTTTTTGTTATCGACACTGTCTCACCGAGGAAGTCATACCAAGTGAGCAAGGTGCTGGTTTGCACGTATTCCTTTACATGTAGGCATTTCAGCACTGGAGCTGTTCTGGTTTATAATATAATGGCCGCTCTCTAACTTGTGTTACGGCTGAACTGGAATAGACGTGTTTAACTGATCATGAAGAGGGGGTTTGATGAAGGAATGAGTTTGTGGTGGTTTGTACCTACAAACCAAACCAAAAACACAACCACCAATATACACAAACAAAAAAGGGGGCGGAGTTTATTCTATATCAGACGATCATTGTCTCAAATACAAATCTTAATCTCACCATTGTGTTTTCGTGTTGTGTTGTTTTTGGCGTTGTTGTTTCAGGTTGTGTTGTTTTGTGTTTTCTTTTTGTGTTGTTTTTGGGATTGTTGTGTTTTTGTGTTTTTTTGTTGCGCGGTTTTGGTTGTGTCGTGTCTTTGGTTGTGTTGCTTTTTGTTGTCTTTTTTGGGTTTGTTTCCTTTTTAGTTGTGTTGTTTTTGGGTTTGATGTTTATGGTTGTGTTTTGTGTGTTGTGTTTTTGGTTATGTTGTTTTGGTTGTGGTATGTGGTTTTGGTTGTGTTGTGGTTTTGTGTTTTTGGTTGTGATTTTTTTGTGTTTTTGCTATTTTTGTGTTTCTGGTTGTTTATTTTTTTGATTGTGTTCTTTATTTGCTGTGCTTTTGGTTGTGGTATTTCTGGTTGTGTTGTTTTTTTTATTGTGTTATGTTTATGGTTATCTTGATTTTGAAATGTGTTGTTTTTGGTTTTTATGTTTGTTATTTTGTGTTTCTAGTTGTGTTTTTGATTGTGTTGTTTTTCAGTTTGTTGTGCTGTTTTTTTTGTTGTGTTTTTGTCTGTGGCATTTTTGGTTGTGTTTTTGGATGTGTTGTTTTTGTTGAGGAGCTTTGCTGGTTTTGTAGTTGCATTTTTCTGATCTGCTGTTGCATTTTTTCTATTCGTTAATGGATTTCTCGCTCACGGTCCCCCGTAGCCGAGCGGTCGACCTGCGGTGGCACACTCACATCAGCAGTAATATACAGATCGATACTACGGAAAACAGGACGGTCATTTTGTCTCTTTCCGTACAATTTTTTCTTGTTTACCGCATGACACAATCTAAAGAGATGGGCCGTGCGCTGGCCCTCTGGTTTCCGAACGAAAGCTTTCATCCCTGCAGCGAAGCACACGCCCGCTTTGATCTCGCCTCTTCAACATGCACTCGAGGACCAGAGCGGAAGCCCTCATTCACCAAAGTGTGGCGAGGCATACAGACGACTGAAGAAGGAGTGGGAGAGAGGGATGGAGGGAGGGGTTGTAAAGCCCAGGCTCACTAATGTCATAGGTTGAGCATCACTGGAAAGCATAAAATGAACCTCAGTGAACATTGAATGTAAGCTGCAGTTTGCGGAGTGAGGACGTGTCATCACATCATCAGCACATATCAGGAGAAAGACCAAATGTTGGTGTATCCTTAGTAGGAAATGAAGAAATGTTACAGCAATAAAATGCATGAATTCATGGCCAGATCATAAAACCAGGGCATTTTAGGTAAATTATTAATATCAGACAATCTATATTTACATATTTACATTTGAAGGCAACCACCTCTGCTTGGCCAAAATGGCCACCTACTTAATGCCACAGTCTGGGTTTTGACCTTTTGATTTCCATGTCTATAATAAACTATGTGGACAAAAGTATTGGGACACCTAACTTTAGAGGCACCCAACTGTACATGATGTGGTAACATGAAAATGTTCTAATTGGAGGTTATTATAAAAGCAAGCATGGATTGGAAAGGTTTTCACAAACTTTTGTCCATATAGTGTATGTCAGACCAAAAGCAAAGCTCAAACTAAAGCAACATTGTAATCTATGCAGCTAGCTAGCTTTTTTTTCTCTCTCTCTCTCTCTCTCTTTTTTTTGCAGCTAGCTAGCCATTTTTAGCTCCCTTTTTTCTTGCAATACAACCTTAGAAACCTTCCAAAATATGTAATTACAATTAAAAACATCAACAACAACAAACTCTTGCTAGCTAAAGGAATTAGCAATAGCATTTCACTGAGGTAAATGATCCTTCCTCAAATGGTTTAAAGTTACATTCGTTCATTTTGTTTGTTTGTTTGTTTTAATTAAACCCAATGGTACAGATTTGTTCGGTTAAATCATCAGCAAATCTGTAAGACATCACTGAAAAACTAAATCTGTTCTGAGACGGACAAAAAAACCGACAACTTTCTATTGATTTCTTCTATATCTTCATTAGCCCTTTAGATTCATAGCAAAACTAGCATGCAACCAATGGATAACAAGCATGTCTAGCATTTTGTGTAGATTAAAATAATTGTGTAAATGTGAATCTTTTCTTTAATGTCAAAATGATAACCCTTCCCTTGAGAACAGTAACATACAGTGGAAATAAAGCAATAAAGGAACTGCATCTACTGTATATCACAGGGATTGTGCTCCATATTATAGTGTTTTCTCTCTCGGATTAAACAGGTTCCCATTTTGCATTTAATCTCACTGCATACTCGTGAAAAACGATGGTACATTTCTGCGCACTGATCTCAACAGACAGGAATCCATTGTACCATTCATATCATAACCTGAGCTTTGCTAATTTTAGTTAGTCTAATAGCTAGTATTCATGATTCATTCAGCAAGCTGCTAAATTTAGCCACCGTGTGAATATTCAGTGGTGATTAATCGGCAATAGTCTGAGAAAAAGCACAGAGTAAGATGAATAGGATCCACATGGTAAAAATCAAAAATTGGTTATTTGTAGAATGTCTTAAAACACAGAAAAGAGATATTGCTTGAGGAAGAGATATGAGGAATGGTTGATCTAATTAAACCCATAACACATATACCCAAACAAATACGTTTAAGTATAAAGCACATTGTGTTGCTTTTCTACTGAAAAAAGAATGAGCTTTGTCATGTTCTGCAGCTTGTGAGGACATTTTTCACTGCGGACAGGTACATTTGGCAGCGTTTCCCCTCTATTAACCCACATCTTTAGCTTTGTTTTATCAGGAGACCAGACCAGCAGGTGGCCCAGCAGAGTAGTTTTTTTTTTTCCGGCACAAGGTTCTTTACTTTTCTTTTTTTCCTTTAAATATGCCAGACGAATGGTATATTTTGAGCACCATAGCAAAGTGGAATTGTTAGATAGATAGATAGATAGATAGATAGATAGATAGATAGATAGATAGATAGATAGATAGATAGATAGATA
>JAAIIK010000109.1:1656581-1677380 GCA_014706435.1 Silurus glanis
ATATATATATATATATATATATATATATATATATATATATATATATAATGTGTGTATACTGGTATTGTCAGAGACCCATATCCCCTGCAACCATATGACGATAGTGGTCTTGAAAGTATGGTATTTGTGGAATCCCTACCAAAAAAGACACGCTGAGGCTGTGAACAAGTTCAGAAGAGTCGCATCACGATGCATTCACCGTCATTTTGTTTTATGTGGAACTCATGCTAAGGATTTGACCGCTGTAGCAGTGAGTGTCCTCATTTTTATTGCTCTCCGCTACACACTAGGTTAACAATGGCACTTTTCTCTGGAACTGGTGCAGTCTGTAATGCTGACAGAATGTTGCAGAGCTGAATATGCACCCTTGTAGTAGGAGAGCAAGTCTAAGCCTTTATACGTCTCTCTCTCGGTGAGATGCGGAGACGTCGTTGATTTATGTGGCGCCCCAGGACCATGGGAGTTCAAGAAAAATGTATTCTTACTTTCAGTGATAGTAGAATCACACATTTGACTTTCAAGAAGTGGTCACATGGGAAACAACTAAAATCAACTTGATGGAAAAAAAAATGAACTTCAATGGAAGAGCAAATGATGAAGATAAAGTTAGGTAATGTAGCGTTTATCTCAGGGCTTTGGTCACATCGTTTAAAAAAAAAAGGGGAAAAATTGACTAAATTTGCTGTAAGTGTACAAACGATATAATAATTTGATGCTGCATTTATTGAGCTTAAAACTGGCTTATGATATTAATGATTGTTTAACATGTCCAAAAGAAATATAGCTAATTCTACCTTCCCTTCATAGGCAACAGCTTCAATATTTACTCCCAATTTTGCCATTGTATCTGAATAATAAAAAGCTGAAGAGTAAAGAAGTCCATGTTATAGTCCAAGTGGAAAAAATATACAACATGGACTTCTTTCATATTCAGATAAACCTCAACCGCATTCCTACACCCTCAATTCCGAAGAAGTCAGAGGGTGTAAAATAAAAACAGAATGCAATGATTTGCAAAATTTTTTAATAGAATTTAAATTTTAATGTTTAAACTGAGGAAATGCACCATTTTAAGGAAAAAAGATTTTGAAGGCAGACTTGGAGGGGGTTAAATATGATTTTTGACCATTTAATTTAATGTTATTTTGCTTGGAAAAAATTATTTTAGCTGAATTTCAATAAATGTATCAATGAGTGGAAATGAAAAGAAATTAAAGTAGTGAAAGTTTTGTGCGTACGAAACGAACCCGCTGCAATCCTTCAGATGTTTTATTGCAAGACTGAGACAAAATGTATTTCTTTTTTTCATGAATTGAACCACTTGTTCTCATTGGGATATTTAATTTACAAAAACTATATATAATATTGTAGTATTTTCATTTCATACTGGACTCCTTTGGTTTATTTTAAAATGGAATGTCCAATAGTTGGATCTTGTCTGTTATTAATCCTGGCTGGCTCACTAATGAATTTTGTATCATTTTTAACCATTACCCATGCAAAACATTGTGTTTCTCAGCATGCATTTTGCCACAATGCTGTTTCGTGCTCATAGATCTAAATAATATAGATGGCAGCAAAGTGAATGGGCCTTGAGGATAACAAGGGTATAATAATAACGAATGACAATTCACAAGTCCAACACTGACCTGTATTTTTGCTTCAAATTCTATTTTCACAATAATGTTTCATCATTGTCCCCGGATATTAATTTTTTTAATCAGACTGATAAAGTATTGTGGTATCTGACAAGCCATTAGACCAAAATTGTCTGTACTCACTATTGGTGTGGATGGGTGTGCTCTGTCTCTCCTGTCAATCACAGTCACTAGCCAATCATGGCTCTTTATAAGCTGCTGTATTTTGAAGAAGGTAGATTTCATGTTCTTTTGATTAGGTTAGCTATAATGTAGCATGAGCAGCTGTTTGGGAAGATTTATGTTGAGACAATCCAGTTGTCTAAGAGAAAACCTTTACTTTCTTATACGATAAGTGAGTGCTGATCGTTGGGAAGGAAAAACAAAGACGTGATCATTTTTTTAATGTCATTTGACTGCATTTTAGGTTCATAGTCATATAGATTGAAATTATAAATAAAACTTGACAGGATATCTTTATTGAGGATGTTTCTGTAAGCCTGTTATAGCAAGTGACATAAAATTTGCTCATTTCAATGACAGTAGCAAGGAGACTGCAGTGTATGGGTCAGTGCTAATCGATGCCAGGAGAAAGTCACTCAGAGGGAAAAGGCTGAGCAGCTCATAAAGCCTGAGTAATGAGATAACTTATTCAATCTGTCACTCAAAGCTGCCTTTCTGTGTACTGTATAGTAGACTGATGTATGCTTGAATCCACCTTGATTGTCCTCAGATATGAGGGAAGAGGACCGTCCTATATGACAAAAAACCTGTTCCTACTATTCTATAAATAGCTGAATAGGGTAGAGGTGGTCATTAAGATACTAATAATAGAATTTCCTTGCAAGTCACAGAGTTTAGAAGCGAAGAGCTTCATATGGTGAACTGCTTTTTCTCATGTTGTGCATCATAGTTTTGCCTTAGGCACAGAGACTGGGTCATCATGCCTAATTCATTTCCAGATTATGCATTTTTGCCACTTATATGGCTTTTATATTGTATATGTGTATGTTATTTCCACGTGTTCTCCTCTATTCCGCTCGTGTGCGCACGAATATATTCCCCATCACTGTTTTATGCTCTGACCTAAATGTTTGCAGAGCTGAAAATCATCAAATCACCACCCATTAGAAAACTTTCTCATTTACATTCACCTTCATAGCGGGAGAGCTCGATTTTTTTTTTTTTACGAGATATACCAGATTAAGAAACACTGAATTACAAAAAAACGATTGTTTTATTTAGATTTGTTTATTATTTTCTGTAGTTAAATATTATCTCTTCAAACATGGCAATGCCCCTGTGTTGATGTGGAAGATCTCCTGCTATAGAGCTCTGAGCTCAACCATATTGAACACCTTTGGATGAAGTGGAACACTGACTCCACCATATGCCACCTCACCTACATCAGTGCCTAATTTTACTAAAGTTTTTGTGGTTGAATGAGCACAAACATGCACAAACACACTATAAAATCGATTGGAACAGCATTTCAGAAGAATGAAGGTTATTATAACAGGTAATGGGGAATACATTTGGAATAGAATGTTAAAACGCACATACCAATTTTATGCTCAGGTGTCTAATATAAATATTTAATAATTATGTTTGTGTAGTTTTTTTAATTAGTTAATTGGTTGGTTCATCCATGGAATAAACCAACAGTTTTCTGTAAGATATTTTGTTGTTTCTATATCATATAGTATAATCCAGTGCATAGTTTAAAACTTCTTCAGTCTCTTTCAATATTTGTTTCATTGGACTTTGTCTCTTGTTACTCCTGCCTGGTTTACCAAAGAATTCATTGTGTATGTCTTTACCTAAACAAACTATGGATCATTGCACAGACCATTACACTATGAATATGCACCTTGAGTATAGACCTAGCACTTTTTTGTTGCTGACTGAGAGTACATTCAAATAAATTCAAGTTATAAACATTATTTAATGGCTATTACATCAGTCTATTTTTTTTTACATATCTGGTCTTTCATAGGGTTTATTTAGTACTGCAAAATGTCATGACAGAGTAGCTTTATTAACTTATTATTGTTACTGATGTTGTTTTTTTATCTGGAATGATATTTCTATTCAGGTTTCTATTTAGATTTACATTTCCAGTCACCCACAGAAAGTTAGCTGAAATGCTAAGAGCATCAAATGAAGGGTATTTGTTTCAATGATGAGGGGAAAACATTCCTCTTCCTTTCTTCCAGCTGTAATTAGACCAAAAGGCTTCCACCCATCAGCAGCTGCTGGCAGAAAGGATGAGATCATTTGAGGGGGTGGTATTAAGAAAAAAGAGGAGAAACAGTCAGCTTAAAGGGATAAAGGCATTCTCAAGACAGACAAACAGTAGTAGAAATAGTACCAGATATATTACTTGCTCATAAGGTATATTTAGGTACTCCTGGCTGGCTCACCAATTACTTTTATTAATTGTAGTGTTTATGTACTAATACTATTAAGTTAATTACACATTTTACTTTGTTATAATGGCTGTGAATGGTTATGAAAGGACTTGTTTGCAATGTTGCAGAATTTATTACATTTATTATATTCTATTTATTATATTTATCAAACAGAATTAGAATTGGGTGTGGTTATTTGGATGCGGTTTACTGAAAATGTTAAGGTTGAAGAGATATGTACAGAATATAATATGTACAGGAATCTGTCTGTTACATTATACAATGAACTTCTTACTCTGTGACTCCTCCAAGCACAGTATGACAAATTATATGGACATAATAAAAAAATAAATACAAGACACGACTTACAAATTTACAAAATTATAACAGTGCAAATGCAAGAAACAAAGTGTGTGCATCACATGTGTGTGCGTGTGTGTGTGTGTGTCTGTGTGTGTGTGTGTGTGTGTGTGTGTGTGTGTGTGTGTGTGTGTGTAGGAAGTATAAGGCAGCTGACACCTCTCAGGATACAACGCTAATCTTTACCTGCAGTGATGGGGGAGAGGCTTTTCCTGTCACTGATAAGCCTCCCTTTGTGAGTAAAAAGCTCGACCCAGATCTGCTTTAGTGACATAAGCACCTCGGATAGAACAAAATATATTTTGTAAGACTGATCGATTCCAATCCTCTGAAGGGATGCAGTGTTGGAGGCTCATTAGAAAGCCTTCGCAGTGTGTTTGTGTGTGTCAGCTTGTGGTTTTGCCATAATGCAGTACAGCTGCACTTTCTGACTCACCTTTCACAACTTGTCTTCTGTGGACATGACAGAGAGGCTGATGGTGTCGGTTTTTCAATGTGCTATCCTCAGGGAGAGATTTCGGTTACTGAAACAGTCCAATACCAAAACCCTAGGTCTATAAACAGCTCTAAATGTCCAACATCATGACTCTCATTTTAACGACAACAGAAAATACAATAGTTTGTAGTATTAAAAAATTGTTTTATAAACATCAAGTTTCTTCTTCTTCTTCCGGCTTCCCCCATTAGGGGTCACCACAGCGGATCATCCTTCTCCATACCCCCCTGTCCTCTACATCTCCCTCTTTCAACCCAACTACCTGCATGTCTTCCCTCACCACATCCATAAACCTCCTCCTTGGTCTTTATCTTTTCCTCCTTCGTAGAGGCTCCATGGCCCTCACAGGAAAGGTTTCCCGGCTAATAAGCAGACGCTCAGTAGATGGATTGTGGATGCCATTTGTCTGTGTTATGAGTCTTCTGGTCTTCCCACTCCTTTCGGAGTTAAGGTTTATTCCACCCGGGGTATGGCCGCCTCTACGGCCTGGTCTTCTGGAGTGTCGCTCCAGGACATTTGTAACGCTACGGGTTGGTCCACCCCGCTGACCTCTGTCAGGTTCTACGACCTTGACATCAGAGCCACTCCCGGCTCCTCTGTCCTGCATGCAGGTTGTGCTCAGACACACTAGGCAGGGACTGGTTAGTATGGCATGATTGGATACTCGTTCCCAAAGCGTTTTCGACGCAGCTCAAGTTCCTGAAAGAGGACGTCACTAGGTTACGTAGGTAAGCCTAGCTCCCTGAGGGAACGAGAGCTGCATCAACGGGCCATACTCCCTGCATCCCTGTGGCGCTTACCTTCTCCTTTTCCAGAAGCTGATGTCGCTCCCATGGCACTCCCATTTTGTAGCTTCCTGGTTTGCGCGACGTCGCCCGCCAATGATGTCACGACTGCCTATTGGCCAGATTTTACACGTGATTCAGAGCGTGAACAACGCGAGGCGTCATTTGGACTTATCTGTCCACAGAAGTTTTAATAGAGTCATTCACTCTACAATTCTTGTGCATTTTTCCCTTTTCAACAACCATAAAAATATTGTAGTTTATAGCTTCCACACATGTGATAGGCACTGTGGCTGAATTACAGGTTTTAACAAAGCAATGTACAGCTTTAAAATAAAAAATTTACATTTACACAGTAACATCCTCAACTAATGTCATAATTGGGAACAAGAGGTGCATATGAGAGAAAAGAACATCACATGGCCTCAAGTGCATGTTGACATTTACAGCATTTGGCAGATGACCTTATCCAAAGCAACATACACAAATTATTTTGTGGTCTCGTATGAAAAAAAATAAAGGCCAAGGTCTAAGAATACTCAATAAGCTAAAACCTGGTAAGCAAATAGTTTTTAATGCAAATGAGCACAATATTTAAAGACACACAGTGACTCAGCTGTTCGAACTGCCAGGGGACGTTCAAGCCATCACCCTAGTAACAGTATACAAAGATTAGGTGCATGGGGATCCTAAGTCAGTTCGAGCGATGTGTGTGGATGGAGGGAAATTTATGGACATGTATCAGTGTTTTAAATCTGATGTGGGCAGCTACGGTGGAGAAAGTGGGATGATGCAGCAGAAATCTGCAGTAGTCCAGATTCAAGGCTATGAGGGACAGAGTGGAAGAACAAAGTGATCTCACCTGCCGAAACAGCCCGGTCTAAACGAAGGTCTGAGTTGGATTCTCATATCAGTTTGATCTCAAATACAGGAAGAGAGAAATACAGGGGGGGTGTACAGAAGGGGCGTTGGTGACTCTTTTTTTCTGTAGACGGAAGCTGCTAAAATACGTAACAGCTGTGAGATGTAAACTAATACCGAGCTCACGCTGTGCAAATTTTTATAGTCCGCAATATGCGATTGTTGCGTCAGACTGTACGAACATGATCTCCATGTCACACTGTAGGATCTTAGATGTCATAATGTCAGACTGTACGACAGTCGAAAGTTGACGTTCAGGCCCGCGTTCTCTTGCTAATGGTAGCTAGTAGCAAACAAATACAATCTGTAGCGTTCATTTTGTTCATGACACGTCTTGATAATAAAACATCATAAAAACACAAATTTTCCCTCCATAACTCAATAAGTTGCTGTTCTTGCTGTACTGTACCACCTGACTCTTTTCAACATTTTCCTTAAGGTGGTTAGAAGAATTTCAGTAGAGCAAAACAAATGATCGCAAAGACTACAGATTTTGCCTAGGATTATACAAATCTTTTAGGATTGCCAAAACCTGTGTCAAACGATCAAAAAATAGTGGCCAAATTCGCCTGGCTTTAGCCAAAGGACAGAACAGTGGTAATATGATATGTTCTGGTTTAGACTCATAGATTTGGACTGATGCACTATTCCTGTAAAGCTCCTTTGTGACACTGTTCATTGTTAAATAGCAGAATACAAATACAATTGAATTAAATTTAATGCACAGAAAGAGAAAACAGTGCATGTGACAACATATTGTTAAACCACTTGTTTCTATAATTATCTAATAATATTTTGAGCATGGCATAAAAAAATAATAAAATAAAAGCATTTATGGCATCTGGATGCCCTTATCCAGAGCGACTTACAATTGAGCAGTTGAGGGGTTAAGAGCCATGCTCAAGGGCCTATAAGTGGCGGTTTGGTGGTGCTGCGATTTGAACTTTGACTTTGATTTGACTTTCCAATCCAGAGTCCAATGCCTTGACCACTGAGCTATAACCTCAACACAAACCAAACCACATAGCGAACACCTCCAGAGTATCAACTTCAATCGATTTGAAACCAGCAACTGTTAGGAGTTTCCATTGTAATATTTCTGTCATTTAATATAGAAGTAAAGCCTAATAAATTGTACTTAATCAAATCTACCAAATGTGTAAAATTAAATTTCAAGTAACAACTCTTGATTCATTGTGGAGACCCCTTCCAGAAATGTCAAATAAACACCTTCTTATTTTTTTTCCGCAAGATTGTTTGCAAGAAGTGTTTTTTTTTTTCTCTGTTAAATTACGTTAAAATCATGTTTAAACTGTTAGACTTTGATTATCTAGATCATCGGATGTACCTCAGAAAAGGTGTTACCATAGAAACCATAACTTTATAATTTTCACGTCATAATTTTATTATCGAAATTTCAGTCAGCACCTTCTGACTAATCAGAAATGAGAATTCAGCATTTCATGAGCATCGATTTCTTTTTTTTTAACACATCCCTCGTGTGTGTGTGTGTGTGTGTGTGTGTGTGTAAAGTACTCATTGTAGTGTAAAATAAAGTGTTTTCCACCTCCCCTTACCCACTTTTTCATCAAATCAAAAAAACAATGACCTGAGAATGACCTCAAATAAAAACTGTTGAATATTTCATGCTGAATGTAAACAAGATCGTTGTTTCCCTCCACATACTGCAATAACTGCAAAGAGGTTATTCACTTAAACTGTGTGCCTAGTGTGCTGGAAAATCAATTGCAAAGCACTTTGAGATGTCTGCGTTCTTCCAAGCCTGTCTGTGAGACCCCTTGGCTTCCCCTGAACGGATTCATTTCTAATTAAATAAACAGCGTAGAGACGATCGCGAGTCTATTGAGAAAGCGATACTGCGGTTATTAACTGTTCACCTCTTTATTCCTCTCCCTGGAGACAAATTCAGCCTTATTATGTTTGATGTCACTTCTGCGCTGTCAGTAACGTCTGCACTGTCCGGCTGGAAAGCTGCCTGAAAAAAAAAAACACAGAGGATCCCTTTTCAGGAGCTGCATCGATTACTGTCACAATAAACATTTGGTTAATGCATTCGTCGCCCTGAAGAAAAAAAAAACATATTAAGGGAACACGACTTACTCGGCTATTACATGGCCATGTCGGGCGATAGGAGGCGAATTACATTCGACCACAAATTATAAGACAGGGCATGACATCTTGACCTTTCACCACACGCCTGTCAGATGCTGTGTTAGCTCCACGATGCGATTTGGATTAAATCGCTGGAACACGTGACCTGCTGAGGTCCAGTTACAGGCTCTGTACATTATAAAGTGAACAAGACAAACTACACAGCAGTCTGTGTTTTGTGTCCACGGCCAGATGTGCGATGAATGGGAAACATTATGTAACATGGCTACAAGTCGCTTTTAGTGTGATATAAACGAACTGCTGTAGAAAGTGTGGAGAAAGAAGACAAGCAGTACTGACGCCGTGGAGGTCAAATGTGTTGAGTCGGTTAAGAATTGTTTTTTTTTACCTTGTTTCTGTTTTGGATTGGTCTCTGTGTTGGTTGGTAACATGTCACAGCCCAGAGTTCATTAGGGGCTGTTATGGGGCAGTGGGTCAGGGTGGAAGTTGGGGATATTCTTCCAAAAAAAGAAATGTAAGATTGACTATAAGTGTCATGTAGAGTATCAATTGAAGATCTAAAAACAATGGATGCGTTGTAGGAAAATTATCGGTGATGGACTGTGAAATGTGACATTCATACAATTCTCAAGTTAGTTATATTGCGATATTAATGGAAACATATCCAAAACATATATTAGAATTATTATTGGATTGGATATTAGTATTGGAAACTGCAGTCTTGACCTTTCTTACTGTTTTTTTTTTTTTTTACAGTATTAGAAACCACAGTCATTTCTTACTTCCTTACAGTAGTGAACGACAAACCTTCACTGATGTTCTTATTTGGCAATGCATGTCTGCATTGCATGTGTGTGTGTATAGTGTCTGCACAACAGTCGAATATCTTGTACACATTGCAATCATTTATGTTTGAGATATACAGATTCGATTCATAATCACACTTTAATCATTGAGCAGTGGGGATACTGATTTATACGATATAAAATATAAAGCTGGGGTCATGGGCGTAAATTTCATTTAACAGTAAGGGGGGACAATAAATATAAAATTTCTCATGAGCAATTTTTGAAGGGGGACACAAATAATACAGTCAAATTGTACTTACAGTATAAAGATATGTCCCCACAGTGAAAAACGTTGTTTCTATCATTATTATTGTAGCATGGAGACCTCGTCAATTACAATGATAATTCAAACTGCTTTACATAAATAAAGTAAAACTATCATAAAATAATAATCACAACAATAAAAACAAGGAATTAAAATTTTTTTTTAACATTTTATTTACAAATTAATTAAGACACTTAAGAACAGAATAGAAATTGATTATAAAAATACAGTGGGGTCAGCTCGGACGTAGCACAGTGCTCATTTAGTAAATGCACAGCTAAACAATATGCTAATTGTGGCCGTTAATGTTAAATTAACATTATACCAAGTCGTCCCAAATAAAACAGTGCATGGGAAACGGCTTTGGCGTGTTAGTGTCAGTGCACTATGCTGCAAGCTATTGTAAACAAGCTAACGTTAACTAGATAAGTGATATTTTAATCGCTAATAGAGCAGATTCATGGAAAATTACATCAGTAATCAGCATTTTTGCCGCAACTAATTTATGAATGAGTCTGCATCAACTACATTAAAGAGAATCGCTTTATTTAAAGTGAATAAAATCCCCTAGTTAATGGAGTTGAACATTAATTGGGCCGCAGACACACACCTGACTCGTGTGTGTAGAGTAGGTGAGATGAACTGGGAAAGCAGGCAGTGGGTCAAACCACTGTGAGGAAGGGGAGGGGGGGAACTCAACTGTTTCTAAATGCATTTTTGCGTTTTTTTTTTTCTACTTACACAATTATTTTAGGTATACATACATATATTTTTCATATAATAGAGAATACATATAATGGAGAGTGCGATTTTTTTTAAATAATTTTTTTTGTTGGGGGGGGACAACCCTCGGATGCGTGGTAATAATGCTTAAGGAAAAAGGCAACGTTGCATTATTTTGTGCTTATGCGAGTCGATTCGTGTCGACTCGTTGAGTCAATGAACCGATTCCCGTCCGGCACGCCAGTGCGCGCGCAACAGAGGGAGAGCTACTGTATATTTCCTCCTGCAGCAAGAATAGTACAGGATTTATGAATTTATTTATTTATTCCTCGTGACAAAACCTGACAATCACTTCTGTACATTATAAAGCGCTTTTAACACACGCAATTGACAATGCAATTTGCACGTGAGTTTGTCTGGGTATTTTATTTTACACGTTTTGCACGTTTTAAAATTTATTTGGACTGTGTGCATGCTTCATTGACATTGTCAGCTTGTTCGAGGAGCTTTCATTAGGCTGAGCAATTAAATATTTTCACTGTATGCATTGAATAAGTGTATTTATTTGGTCTGTATTGATGTATTTGGAGAATGCATATTGATTTATTCTGTATGGATATACAATATATACAGGAGGTATATTATTGTATTCAGAATGTTTTTTTATTAGTCTAAGAGTTTGCATATGGATTTTTGTCTGTATGGAAATACAAGATATTCAGAATGTGCTGTAAATGATTATATTCAAGTTATGGATTATTGGTCTCAGAGTATGATTTTTGATTTAGTTTGTATGGCTGTACAGTATATTCAGAATATAAATTGCGTTCAATGCATATTATTAGTCTGAGTGTTTGCATATTAATTTGGTATTTATTGAAATACAGTATATTCAGGATATATCTAATTATATTAAATATATATATATATATATATATTAATTATTCGGAGAGTATGCATATTAATGTACTGTGTATAGATATACAGTATATTCAGGATCTCTATTATCCATATTGATTAAGTCTGAATGGATAAACAATATATTCAGGATGTGCGGTTTATAATTATAAGCCAAATATATATTATTAGTCTTAGAGTATGGATTTTGATTTTGTCTGTATAGATATACAGTATATACAGGATATTATTATATTCTTGCTGTATAATGATATATTTAGGATACATATATTATTCGTTTGAGAGTATGAATATTAATGCAGTTTGTACATTATATTCAGGATGTATATTATTAGTCTGAGTGTATGCATATTGATTTAGTCTGTATTGAAATACAGTATATTCAGGATATATCTAATTATATTAAATATATATATGAATTATTCTGAGATTATGCATATTAATATATATATTATTAGTCTTAGAGTATGGATTTTGATTTAGTCTGTATGGATATACATTATATTCAGGATGTATATTATTAGTCTGAGTGTATGCATATTGATTTAGTCTGTATTGATATATGTTCAGGTTGAATTTTTGATTTGTGGCAGTACATTTTCAGCATTTGGCAGACACTGATCCTGAGGGACTTACACATTGATTACATTTAAGGGCCTTGCTCAAGTGCTTGGTAGTGCTTTGATTTAAACTCATGACCTATTGACCAAAGACCAATGGATTAACCACTCAGCTACCAACTGTGGTCTGATTGTTGTAATTTGTATTTTGATTGTATGGATATTTATTATGACTGCAGATACATTCTCAGGTAAACAGGGTACAACGTGTAGTTAGAGGTTTTGAGGTTGACATGATGACTTGTGACTTCATGATGAAGTGTAGAGAAGATAAAAAAGGTTTCCTCTGGCTTTCCTGTTTATTTCCCACTGGATATACTGTATATAAATACCCGACAGGAATGCTGATGTGGGAAAATAATTAACGTTACGTACAGTTAAGTTAGAAAATTCCAACCAGGCAACACTTTCTCATCAATCAGATTTGAGAAGGTTGTGTCAAGAAAAGTATTTCAGTTGGTAGTTCAGGGTTTGGATGAATCATGTCTAATGACAGATTATTTCAGGTGGCATGGTGGTACTGGCAAACCGTTTTCTTTTTCTGCAGTGTGCTAAGCTAATGTAGCTAGCAATGTTAACTTATTACTAATGATCAGATCACACAAAACTTCTCAATGTTTTGTGTGTGTGTGTGTGTGTGTGTGTGTGTATGAAGGGCACCCTGTGATGGACTGTGTGTATTCCTGCCTAGGGCTTTGGATAAACACGCGAGAGTGGTGTTGCGGTAACCTACATCTCCTTTGGTATCTAAAGCAATCTGATTTAAATGTGCATCGAAACAGTTTCCACATGAAATAGTGAATGTTGTTTATCATCTTGCAGTGGACTTTGCTATGAAGAGATTTTGAAATCCTATAAGCATATTTGGTTCTTCTGCTAATTGTTAGCACAAAGTTGGAGGCACATAGAATAAGATGTTTTTGAAGGTGGTTGGGTTTCATTTTCTCTTCACTTGAACTAGGAGATCCAAACCTGTGCACAAAACCAGCTCCATGAACATATGGTTTGCAAGATCTCCTGCTATAAAGTTTTGACCTCAACCCTGCTGAAAACCTTTGGGATGGATGTGACTGATTGAGCACAAATTTCCACAAAATCTAGTGGAACATCTTCCCGTGTTCACAAACGTTTGCCTGTGTAGTGTATATAAAACACATGTATCAGATCATATGAAGGTTCAATGCTTGAATTTATTTTTGATTGACTGATCGTATGATTATTGGAGAGCGGCTATTTATTCCGAATTGGATTGTATTTAGCATCAATCAACTAAATCTACTCAGGTTTTTAACCCTGAATGTGTTTAAATCAGTAAAATGTAATTAGCCGATATGTATATTTATTATATTTAAATTTATTTAGCCATATATCCATGATTTCTCTTTACACTGAATATAAAAAAAATTAACAACAGAAATACACAGCATTCATTATCCTTTATCATATATGCACAAAGTTTATGGACATATAAATATACAATTGGGTGGTAAATTAATGAGATCAAATTAATATCTTGTACATTATTATATTTACGGAAATTAACCTTAAGAAATGATCGGCTCAGGTTTAGCACACGGACAGGCTAAACCTGAGCATCATGGGTATTTATCGCAGCTCTTACGCTGCATGGTAAAAGTGTTTTGGATACATATACATTTCTTGTCCGTAACACCGAAGCTTTTTTTTTTCACAGTCCACACATCTTTTAAACCAACATCCCTGACCATGCACGGATTAAAAATAGAGGTATGCCTGACTCCCCGGCGTCTGATTGGCTGCCCGGGCTTTTCTTGTCACTCTGCGTGGCAACAGCCTCTCCGTCCACCCAGCACCCCCCGACTCTACCCACTCCTCATCATCCCCTGTTTTTTTTTTTTTTTTTTCATGCTCATGCTTCTGTGCCTCCAAGGGGCTTTTCGGCAACATCTGGAGTGGTTGCCATGGCAACGGCACCCTGACCCGGGCTGCTGTGGCTAAAAGGCTTTGACCTGGATTAAATTTTTTTTTTTGCTTCAGACTGTAGTCACGTGCTCCTTTTAATTGGCAGAAGCCTAGCATGTCAAAAAACGTGTCATTTTTTTTTTGTCAGAGTGCAAATCCAATCGTGTTTGTATGGAGATATCTTCACGGGAAAGACCAGCAGTGAACACGCTCTTGCTTGTGTTTCGTGATGCACTTTAAATATCACAGCATCGACAACGGCATTGGCATTCAGCATTTATATTCAGTGTGGCATTTACGGGCGTCCCTGCAAATTAATTAGCGACACCACTTGGCGCGCAGGGAAGCGTGTTTTCTAGGTTTTCGGTTGAACTTCAGGATCATTAGAACATGATTGAATGGATGAGCTGTAGCTGTGTAGGTCACAAGAGGGTCCTTAAGAGGAAAAAAATAACACGCTGGAAATTTAACGGCTAAAGCTGATGCTTGCTTTGTCTGGAGTTAGTATAACCTTGCTACAGAGTTATGGATCAGTGAGAACCGCATTCAGATTAATATTGGACTTCCAACACAAAATTGTTTTTGTTTTTTAGAATTGGTTCCTGATTGGACACGTATTTTTTACATTCGGAGCATGATGTTTCAGTAATTCAGAAAGTCAGGAATCCGAGTAGGGGTTGTTTGAATGAACTGTTTGGACACTAAATATGTGTTTATTCCTCTTATGACACAATAAGGCACCTACACTGCTAAAAATTACAGCATTTCTTTTATTTATTTATTTATTTATTTTTATCTGGTTACGTTGTTATAGCTGTTCGCTTGTCGTTTGGTTCGCTTTGGACTAATTATGTCCTTATTATGTACAAATAATTTCAGGATGACACTGTGGTACTTGGAAACCTTTGGCCGGAGCCACCGTGTGCTAAGCTAGCATAGCTAGTGAAATTGTTTAACATTAATCATAATGAGATTATAGTTTACAACCATAGGAGTTGACTAAACCTATGCAAACTGAAAAGCTTAAGCTAGTTCCCGAGCACTTAGGTAGCTAGCAAGCATAGCTAGAATTGTCCTTTTCCAGCCATATGAGGTTCTTCCTGAAACTTACCACAAAATTGGAGGCTCACGATTGTATACGATGCCATTGGACGTGCTAGCATAAAATTTCCATTCCCTTAAGCTAAAACCTGTTCCGGTATGACCATAACCTCTGTGTGAGCTCCATGAAGATGTGATTTACATTATTTGTAAGTCTCCTGTTGTAGAGCTCTGACCTCAACCCTATTGCACACTTTTGGGATGGATGTAAACGCTAACTGCACCCCAGGCCTCCTCATCTCACCTCACCTCACCTCACCTAAATCAGTACTGACTTTTCTAACATCCTTGTAGCTGAATGAGCACAAATCTCCACAAAATGTAGTGGAACATCTTCCCAGAAGAGTGGAAGTTCTTATAATAGCAAATGGGGACTTAATGTGAAATGGGAAGTTAAAAAAAAACACATACAGATCTTATGGTCAAGTTTGTACAAATTCTTGTTCAAATTGTGTATTAGGTTATTAGGGATGACAGAAGGACATTTGTGGGTATTTGCATATTAATGCATATTCATAAATGTTTCTTTTTTTTTTCTTTCAATGGATTATTTTACAGATTCAGTAATGGATGCTCCAGCACTAGTGGCTAAGACTTCCATTGCTGCTTCTCCTGCACTTTCCACAGCACAATCTCTCACTTGATTAAAAGTCTTGTAATTTTTTCTCATCGTCTTCCAGCCTCTCATTAGATCTAAACAGGTGTTGTTTTTGTCTCCATAAGCCAGTAGGTGTGACATAGAACGCAAAGACAGAGACAGAGATAGAACTGTCGGCTCTTGGCGCAGCCCACAGCTCATCTGCTGTGTTCCCGAAGCGTCAGCTCTCTGTCTCAGTCAGACTGCGTGGGAGAGACTATTTCTGTCTGAGCTGCCTTTCCTCATCGCACAGCATCGGCGCTGAAGAGCTTAATCCCTCTTCCCTTACCTCCACCACCACCTTCAACTCACATCACTCCACTTAACTCAGCTCCTTTGGTGCTGCGTCTGTAAGTCCTCTATGAGGCTCACAAGACTTCCCAGTATTCCGGATCTGCTGAATCAGGTTTGGGTCTCCTAGCACATCCAAAGACATCCTATAGAATTGTTTGCCTTCAAGTTCGTGGTAGTAGTTTGTGGAAGAATCGCACATGGCTGGAAAAATCAGGTGTCCCAATACTTTTGTCCATATAAAATCTGTATGTGTTTTAGCATGGGAAAATCACTCTTGGGTGTTTAAGATGTTGGATCTCTGATCAGAAGGTCGTCAGTTCAAATCCCACCACCACTGAGCTGCCAGTGAGCAGTGAGCCCTTAACCCTCAACAGCTCAGTTGTATAAATGAGATAATCATAAGGCGTCTTTCAAATGCTGTGTCTGTACAGTGAATATAGATGTATGGTCTACAGAAAGAACAAGGAAATGTACATTAAAAAAAATAATAAGGATGATCCGCTGTGGCGACCCCTAATGGAAGAAGCCGAAAGAAAGATGATGAATTAGTATATATTAGTATATTAGAATATACCTATATACCTATCTCCCAGACAGTGTTCAATATTGAAATCCCTGCCACCAAGATGCTCATGATTGGTGTGGCTTGGGTTTGAACTCACAAATCAAAGTCCTTAACCACTGACCATTGAATCAAAGCAAATAATTTGCATTGATGTTTAAAATATGCATACTGTCACTTTGAAAATATTGAGCGATCGCTTTAAAGAAAACTTTAATTAATATAATGACGGGGCTGTTTTCACATCTCTAGCTCTAGACGTGTTGTTTAGAAGGTATAACCCCTGGTATAACCGATTTCTAGCACATACCTGAAGCTGATTTGATTTTCCACGATTCAATTAGTGAATCTGAAGTGGTATCTGAAGTCATGTGTGCTTGTGTTCAACGTCCTGCTCTGTAAATTCTGGGAGAAATTATGCAGCGAATGTTGTGTGCTAACGTTAACCGCTTTTTTTTTGCTCCAGAAACAGCGTAACGTAACTGAGGGACTTATGTCTGATGCTTAATTACAGCAAATCGCTCCTCAGGGAAAAGAGAAGACCCGGATGTGCTGTCCAAATCGACGGAAGCATCCTGATATTTAATAAACGCCTGTTTTTATTTCCGCAAACAGGATCGCTTCACGTGACCGGCGTGCTTCTCCTGTTGATTACGATCAGAATTCCTGTGGAGAATGCTGATCGTGTGACTCCCTCACTTTCTGTTGTAGATGTCATGGAGCAACCAAGGACGCTTCACTCTGGGTGTTTGGTGACGGGGGTTCGTACTCCACCCATCCGCCGTAACAGCAAGCTGGCAAGCCTGGGGCGCATCTTCAAACCGTGGAAGTGGAGGAAAAAGAAGAACGAGAAGTTGAGGCAAGGCTCGGCAGGTGAGGGCAGATCAGTGGAGACGCTCTAAAAAAAAAAAGAAAATAAAAAAAGATATAAGGTAATAAAACACTTGGGAATGTGCTTCTATAGGTAAATGAGCAATCAGATGTAGAGTGGTTGACTTCTTTTCATGTTCACACCACCTTGTCGCTAATTATGTTCCTATAACCGAACATCCACAAGTGTTTTATTTACTACACACAGATAAAAAAGCTCCTCTTTTTCCACATACATTGCATATGAATGTTCTATCAATAGTTTTTAGATGGAGATTTATTTTTTATTTTTAGATACACCAATAACACCACACTGTGTATGTGCTGCCCCCTACAGGTGTGGAAAGGAAAGTGTCTACACGGCCGAGCCGCGATGATCTGGCGAGGGAGAGCGTGGCTGAGACGGGAACAGGTGAGAAACAGCTTTCTCATCCTCAAAGCTCCAGTCGTGTCCATTACTCTCCGCTGTTATGCAGAGAAACCCGAGCCAACACGCTTCTCACTGTACAAGCACCCAGGGAGTCGTTACAGCTTTATTAAAGAGTGATGACAGCAGCAGCAGAGTTCGTCTGCATCGTTTATCACAGCTGCCGTGCGAATAATACAGCAGCTGATTAAAAAAAAAAAGTAAAAGTGAATGACTCCTGTTGCATTGCATGTTTGTAGCTTATTTCGATTCAACTACATGCTTGAAGCCTGATCTTTTTTCCGATTTCTAGTTGTCCAGTTTGTGTGAGTCTGTTCCCACTGTAATATTAGATTCCTGTTCTGGGCTGACTGGAGTGGAACTTGATTTTATAGTCATCTGTTGTTGGGGTCCATCCACCTCAAGGTTTGATGGGTTGAGGATTTCTAAGATGGTTTTCTGCTCATGGTTGTACAGTGTTTTTCTGAGTGACTGTAGGCAAATAATCACTAAAAAGGATCCCTTTTCCCTCAAAAGGATCTTAAAATGCGAAAGCGTGGGGGGTCAGCGGGTCACTATTGTACGAGGTGGTATCGAAAAGTTTCTAATAGTGTTAACTGGTGCTATTCTGACCAGGCGTATTACCACGTCTGCGGTTTCGTCACGAACAGCAAGTTAGAACAAACGTGAAATTCTGCGTGAAACTGGGCAAATCTGCCACGGAGGCGTTCGACATGACGTACGTTTGACATACGGCGACGCGGCAACGTGTCGTTCGAGGGGGTTTCGAGTGGCGCGTGCGCTTCAAAAGCGGAAGAACGTCATGGATGAGAGGTCAGGAAGACCTTCAACGAACCCAACCCCCGAAAATGTCGAAATCATTTGGCAACTTGTGCATGATGATCGTCGGCGAACAATCCACATGATCTCACTTCTGCACAAACCCTATTTGCCAGATTTGGGTTGAACGTGAACATCCGGCTCAAAGGTCGCCGTTTTGACTCCGTCCGGCACGAAATGCAGAAGGTGCTTGACACTCTTCAAAAAGAAGACTTCCAGGACACCTTCCAGAAGTGGCAGGAACGCTGGAGGCGCTGTATTGCTGTGCAAGGAGACTATTTTGAAGGTGATAGTATGTAAAAGTAGACAAATAAAGTACTTTCTTGTAAACAGAGCGAGTCTCGAAATGTTTTGATACCACCTCGTAAATGCTTTTAACTTCCTTTTATCTTTTATTA
This sequence comes from Silurus glanis, assembly GCA_014706435.1. Classification (NCBI taxonomy): domain Eukaryota; kingdom Metazoa; phylum Chordata; class Actinopteri; order Siluriformes; family Siluridae; genus Silurus; species Silurus glanis. The sequence goes on from JAAIIK010000109.1 coordinate 1,675,748, forward strand.
GTGTGTTAGCCTATGTTTGCTAACCCCCTAGCAGCCTACCAGTTTAAACATCATCAAGTACAATACAATATACCGTAATTTCGGGATTATTAAGCGCACCCAAATATAAGCTGAATTTGACAAAGATTTTTATTTTGAACATAAATACGCCGCACCTGTCTATAAGCCGCAGGTGTCTACACTGAAACTAATGAACTTTACACAGGCTTTAACGAAAGACAGTGTCTGTTACACGGCTTGTATCTAAACAGTAGCCTACCAAGAAAGTCATTGTTCACTGTCTTCCTCCTTCCTTTCACAACAATTTCTCTCAGGAGTTTTTCTTTCGGCATCGTCGAGCGTTTAAAAATCACCATCGGTGAAGCTTTTCTCTCGATGCCGTGCAGCTCAGAACACAGGTGAAGTGCGTTTTTTAATGCCCGGTTGTTTTCAGCGTGACGAATGATTCACATTTCCTGTAGACAGTCCGAGTGAGCGGCAGGTCAAACGTCAGAGGAACATCATCCATATTTATGATGTGGTGCGGCCCGATTCAGTGGGAGCGCATCTGATTTAATATAAAGAGTTTCATTGGTTCACCTGAACCCGTTCAAAAATTTCATTGGTCTAATATTATGGGGCTCAGTTTTTTGGCTTGAAGTTTGTGAAACCGGGAAAAACCCAGGAAAAATCCATAAATTAGCCGCTTCGTTGTTTAAGCCGCGGGGTTCAAAGCGTGGGAAAAAAGTAGCGGCTTATAGTCCCGAAAATACGGTAGCAAGACTAACGCTAGCTAACCTGTTCGAAGTATTTATAATGCTATAATATTTAGCCAAACTAGTTAACATTAGTGGAAATATATAGCATATTACTTAGTTACATTACCTAGCGTAACTGCTAGCTGCTACAAGTTTGGTCTCAGGTTCAGTCAGTATGCGTGTCACTGATGGTACACATCAACAATGATGGAACTTATAGGAAGGGACATTTGGCACCACTGAGATGAGGACATGGTTCCCTTTTTGAGTCTGGTTCCTTTCAAGGATTCTTCCTCATGGCATCTCAGGGAGATTTTCCTCGCCACAGTGGCCACTGACTCGCTCATGATAAGGAAGAAATAACCTCTTTTTAACCTCTTTATCTGTGTAAAGCTATTTTGAGACAATTTACATTGTTAAACGCTAAATCGAATTGAATCGATATAACAGTCATCCTAATGTTAGCTAGCTGGCTAGTGAAATTTGCAATTGCTTTACACGCTATGAGTCATTACTATGTTCGTTGATTTCGGGTTTCTGCATTATGAGGAATGTTATGATGGCAAAAAAAAAGTAATTTTAAGGGCCTTTGAAAGTAGATTAGGTTTCTTTATTTGAAAAAGGATACCGGTTGTTTTGTTGATGGTTCAGAGATTACTGTGTGTGGCTGTGTTTCAGGTTCTGGCCTGGCATGTGGGGGGAACTCGGAGGACCAGGAGATGCTGACTCAGGAATATTCAGACTGCGAGGAGAGAGAGGAAGAGGCCCTGGCACCGCTGGCCAGTAACACAGAGGACCTGGGGTCAGACGAGGACAATCCTTCCACAGGCAAGCCTAGTATAACCTGCCATATATATATATATATATATATATATATAAAATATACTTGTTCTGTC
>JAAIIK010000109.1:1687657-1702421 GCA_014706435.1 Silurus glanis
TGTGTGTGTGTGTGTGTGTGTGTGTGTGTGTGTGTGTGTGTGTGTGTGTTTTTAGCAATCCATCTACAAGTGTCTACAAGTTCGTTAGGACAATTTTTATGTCATTTGAATGTGTAAATATGAAGTCCAACTTTTTTTGTATTTTCTTCCCTTGTGTCTGTGCAGGGTGCCAATACTAAACCTACTTTTTTCCCTGGCAAATTCTATCCACTTAACTTTTTATAAAAGTTTATCGTACAGTGTCGAAATTCACATAAACAAGTGTTTGTAGTCAAGCAATGCGCTAAACTGGTAGCTATAAGCGATCATTATTTGTTAGCTACATTCGCCTCGTAAAAATGAGCCAGTGTAAAAATAAAAGTAAAATAAAGGAAAGCGGGGATGTCTTGACTGGGTTTGGGGGTTACAACTTTGATCACTTTAACACAGTCACACTGTCTCACGTGAGCCCCGCCTGCAGTTTCACACCTTGGAATTGCGTAATGCAGTGAGGGAGAGATTTCCTGGAGGCACACCCCGAACATTTCACACCTTCATTAATGATAAAGAAAGGTGCAGTATTTTCCCCTCGTGTATGTGTTAAACGTACTCACTTAGCAGACACACTCAATAAGCATGCGCTTTTAATTGGTCAAACCGAAAAGTATTCAGGCTGACACCTCTGTGTCTTTTCTCGTCATGCTAGCATTATCAAATGAATGTAATGCTAATACACCAGTACTGTAGGCTAGCAGACTAATAAAAAATTGTGTGCGGAGGTGCAGAAGTGTGTAAAATGTCATGTTTGTGTGGAAAAAAACGCTTGGAGAAAGGTAACGCCAGAGCATCCTGAAGCGTTTTGTTCCTTTTATACCACACGAATAATTTGTATTCATTACACAACAAAACAGTGTAAGTTTTATCCATTTATAGCTACATTTAGTTAGTTCCCGTGATCGGCCATGTTAGAGAAGTTTTAAACCGTCTTCTCTGTCTTCAAATGAATACGGTACACCTTGTCGCATTTTAGTGAGACTGGAAACTCATCGTGGAGATTTTGAAAACATACGGAAGTTAAATAGCTAAACTGCTGATTATTAACCATTTTTCACGTTCTATTAGTGAAAACTTCACCCTATCAACGATTCGATTTTTTTAATCGTTGTTTTTTACTCATTTAATGTCAAATGGACAAAAGTTTGTGGAACAGCTGAATATAAGATTGGTTTGTGCTTTTTAACCATCCATTAGTCCCCATTTTCTGTTATAATTACCTCCACTCTTCTAGGAAGATGTTCCACTAGATGTGCTCATTCGGTCAACTATCACATTCCACTTTTTCATAAGTTACATGAAATTAGATACAATTGCTCGTATTTGAGGTACTTTCTTATATGCTTTTCAAGGTAATTCATTGTAAAATCTGAGCTTAATATTGAGGTAAATTGTCTAAATGTTGTAGTATGAATATTGTAACGCAGTTAGTAAAAAACGTACGAATGTTTACGTTTCTCAGCTTTATAATGCCACACTTGAAAGTCGTGTGAATAGACTTCAATGTTTTAAAATAATCAAAAATTTATTTATTTTTGCTGCTAGTTGTTCACCTGGAAAGCAGCATAGAGATTGCTAGTATGAATTCTGATCACGGACATTCGGACATTCATGACTTAGAACACACGAGAGCAAGTTATCCTGTATCAGCATCATTAGCCAATCATGGGCATCTGTGAGCTCTTGTATGAGGAAGAGGGCAGATTTCCTGCTAGTGTTTTTTTATGTGTATTTATTTTTAAAAAAAAAGCTTTTTATGTTAGTTTGATAAAGAATTTGGCTGTTTTTCTTTGGCAGCACTTGTTAGAATTCACTCCCTCCAGTTGGTAGCTGTCGTATGATAGAGAAGAGTTGACTGGTGGGTGGAATTTAGCCACGCCCACAATAGACTAAAAGCTCTTCTTGATGTCTGATTTAGGATCGGGGGTTTACTCTGGGTCGTGTTATCACAGGTGCAAGTGGAGCTTAGGATCTGTCGAGGCTCACCACAGGCCTACTGTGATCCATACCAACTCTCTCTCTCACTCCCTCTCTCTCTCTCACACACACACACACATGAACACACATAACTTGCGTAAAAAAGTGGGCTCCTGTGCAGCTTACACCACCAGAGGCCCAACAATCAATTCAAAATAGAGCAGCGCAGAGCGGCTCAAGCGAGTTCGGTACCAGGACTGGCGTTGTGAGGATAAACCACTGCAGGTATCAGCTGGTTTGAATCAGGGACACACACACACACACACATATTGTGACAGCAAAATGGCACCATGAAGCTACGTCACAAATCTCGTGCAGCACCAATATAGTAGCATACGGTGTTATAAACAGCCTCGGAATAGTAGCGCGTTAAAATAGCACAAGGTGTCTGATGGCTGAGGAGGTGTGTGAGAGTGAAGGAAAACTAGAACAAGAAAGAACACAGACGCTGATATATAGAGGAAGGATTTATAGGAATACTAATGTATATTGTGTCTGAAGTGTGTATCTGATGATTGCAAAGAAGAATTTCGACACATTTTCCCTTCCTTGAGAAGACAAAAACAACAACCAGAAAGTGTATTTACTCCAAAAAAAACAAATTTGGACACCTGTCTGTAACACATAATTGCATATTTAGTTTCCTTTTGCTGTTATAATAAACGCCGGGCTTCTGGTAAGATGTTCCTTTAGATTTTGTGGAGATTTATGGGGGGTTTTTAGCAACGAGGGTGTTAGTATATTCTACATAAGTCAGGTACTTATGTAGGTGAGGTGAGGAGGCCTGGGGTGATGTCAGCGTTCACATTCATCCCAAATCTGTAAAAGTAGCTCCCAAAGTAGAGTTGAGGTCAGAGCTCTCTAGTAGGTGCTGTGTTTTTTTGGTCATATGTACATAACAGCTTAATGAGATTCTTACTATCCAATGTTAGGAAGCTGGAGTCAGAGCACAGACGGTTAAGGGTGTTGCTCAAGGGCCCAAGAGTGGCAGCTTGGCGATACTGAGGCTTGAACCCCCAACCTTCCCAATCAGTAACCCAGAAACTTAACCAATGAGCTCCCACTTTCCCACTGAAGATCTGGTACATTTGTATGTCATGCTGGAACAGGTTTGGGTCTCCTAGTTCAAATGAAGGGAAAATGTCATGCTATAGCATCCACAGATACAAATCATGTGTTCCAACACTTTTGTCCTTCTCGTTTAAGTTAGTTTAGTGTTTTCTGTTTATTTTAAACATACTGATATTTCTGCACTTCAAAAATATACATATGCTACAGATTTGCTGGTTAAAATACAAAAAAAGCTGAGTGTTCCATTAATACAGAAAAAGGGGACCATAGTGTTTGGTATTTGGTGAAAATCAATGCTGAAAGTGTGTCACACCCGAGTGTTATGTCAGAGCGAGTTCTCAGGAGGAGGAATGGGGAAAGACCCTAAAGTGAGTCATCCAGCTCAGGCCTGCTATGTAAGTGGAGACGAGTGTACCGCGTGTCTGTGTGTGTGTGTGTGTGTGTGTGTGTGTGTGTGTGTGTGTGTGTGTGTGTGTGTGTGCTCGTGCTGGTCATGCAGTGGATAAACACAGGTGCGTTTCAACTGTCTCTGCAAACAGCAGGAGTTTGGATTCAAGTTGTCTTCGAAGTTGTTTTTTGTTCAGACATGTCAGTAAAAAGATAAATGATGTGGTTCAATAGGCAATTTTGTGCTGATTCTATATTCTTAAATTTTTTCTAATAATATAAACATATATTCATGCCAAAAACACATACAGTTATAGACACATACATAGAGTTATTGTGTTTATATGGAAATATTTGTATAATAATCTTTTTATATTTGTGATGTATTCTTTGACGTTAAATTACATTTTTTGTTTTACTATTATTATTTTTATTAACAGTATTATTATTACTATTATTTATTGCATTTTTTATTACAATTTTTATTTCTTCTTCTATGCTTGGAAAGCGTTTTGAGATGTAACTTTTAAAGCGCTATAAAAAATAGATTTATTATTATTCTTAATATTATAATAATAATAATAATAATAATAATTATTATTATTATGCAACACTGGGTTGCATTACATTTCATATATTGTCTAAGGTTGACTTCAGGTAGGCACGAGGTTCAATAACATTTTTATCAGAGTATTTTTTTTCCTTCGCTGTTCTGTCTTGTTTGTAAAGGTGTCGTCCTTGAGATCGCCTCTTTTTCTTTTCAATTCCACGGAACGGCACGATCCTTTTTGAAAGGAACCAACTTGCCTTTTTAAAAGGACTGGAACATGCAGTGCAGCGGTACAGTTTACAAGGCAGAGTCTGGGAAGGAGCTCACAGTGTTGTATAACATAAGCTGTTGCACACCTCCGTATACTCGGGAGCTTGATCTTGTTATATGCTCGTACACATTGCGATACGGATAGTATAAAATTTGCATTATAAGCGTGCCATGCCTATATATGTTTTTTGAAATAGGTTTTTGCGATTATCACCATTCGTTTTTCCCCACACTACTTCACTACTCCATTATAACTAATGGCAAGGGCTTCTAAAGGAGGTCATAGTGGTTCCTAATAATTGCCGACATCCCAGGGTCACCAATTCCTAATGCCAAAATTTCACGTTTCTTTGCGCCACCCTGTGCGATGATAGGCCAGAAAGAAGGATTTAATGCCAACACGTTCACAGGAAAACATTGCAGCATTGCAGATAAACAGCAGGTCAAAAACGAATCACAGACTAACAAAGAACAGGTGAACACAGTTGGGTAACAAACAAAACAAACTAAAACAGAACTAAAACAGAAACAAAAGCATACGACCTCATAAACGAAAGCATATTAAGAGCTCATGATAAAACACAAAATCAGGGCTCGTTGCACTGAGACGAGGAATAGGTTGCATAAACAGTTTTGCCCTTTTTTTTTTTTTTGTGTTTTTGCCCAAAAGTGAGGATGATAACACACGTAGGTGGTTTATTAATGCTTTGGCCCTGCTTTGCACTTGCTAGAAAGAATTTATTGCATCATAAATTCTCTAAGCACCATGATATTTGAGTCTAACACCTGGCAGACATAAATATTATATGTAACAGAAAAATCGATATTTTATATATACAATTAAGTAAAAGTCACAAATTTGCATCGATGCATCGGCATAAAAGTTAACGACGTGATGCATCAATTTAAAAAGTGTGCATCGGCTACAAGGCGGCATTTTTATCACGATGCATCGTTAACATCGCGAAAAACGATTTATTTATACCTAATTACTAGTAGATCCACTATACTTTCATTATTTAGAAACTGCCCAATAATTTGTGACCAATATTTGATATGTACATCGATTTTTTCTCTTGTTTCTCGAGCACGTTCTCTCTCCACTGCTGCTACGTGAATACGACGCATCACAGCACTGCGGAGACCGAGGCGTGTCCCGAGAGTCACATAGAATACAGATTAACATGGCAGAGGTAGAGCTGTAACTTCCTGCACACATAACAGGACAGGAAAAGAATGTCTGGTTTTATTTAATCTTTTTTTCTTGTTTTGTTTTTTTTTGCACTACAAAGGCGTTTTTGTGAAAGGGGCCATGCGTTAGAAATCAGAAGGCACTTAAGTAAATTGATGATTTTGCTGTCTGTCTGAACTAAAGAAATAAAAGCGTACTGTCTGTACCGTATTGAATTGCAGAGCATCATATTTTTTCATTGCACCCTATTGCATTGAATCGCATTGTGCTGAATCAAATCAAAATCGAACTGCATCATAATAGGGGTGAATCCTATCGCATCAGTAGCTGCTTTATGTGTATCTTTAATGTAGCGTATCATTGACTATGCATCGGCCTCAGTTATGGAAATGCACATCCCCAATGTGTGTGTGTGTGTGTGTGTGTGTGTGTGTGTGTGTGTGTGTGTATATATAATTTATTTTTAGGATATAAATCATCCCATTTTACTGTGCCAATAATTCAAGTCATTGTAATTGTCTACCTGCAGTTCTGCTCTTTCTGACCTGGCTTCTTATCTATTAGAAAATCCTTGTAGCACTGATGCTGTACACATTTTGCTTTTCTCTGCTACTGAAATAGCAACAGTGTGCTCCTGGCTATTTAAAGCTCGATCAATATCCCTTTTTTCCACCAGCACTGCTTTTTTTGTTCTGCGCATCGTATGGATTCACACAGATTTTGCAGATCAGCAGTTTAATTATGGCTCACTGCGCCAGAGTGTGGGATGGGCCGGGAGAGAGGGGGGATTCCTATCCGTGCCTATATTTAGCTCGCTGCGATGCTCGGTCTGAAAAAAAAAAAAAAACCCTGCAACAAGGAAGGCTGATCAATCCTCCACGTCACGGAGGCTGTTGCTACCCAAGGCAGGCAAAACGGCGGCATCCCACCTACTCATTCAGTCTTCTTGCCCAATCCTGGTTTACTCTAAGCAAACCTAACCAACCTTGACTTGGCTTTCCATCAGATCCTCGAGCTCCTCCTGGGGTGACCTTCTGTCAGCATCTGATTCTGGGCTTTTCCATCTTTCTCAAAGACGAGCTAAATATAACTCGGTGCATTATGTATAACCGCGCTCGACACAGTTCTCAGATGAGGACGGATGAAGAGTTCGGAATGAAGAAAAGCAGCACAAAGCGGCACATAAAGGCTTTTTCGCAGAACAAAAGCAGCTGGGTATTCGTGCCTGTTGGCATTCAGGAAGGCGCTGAAATATCGAGGCGCCCACTCACAGCTGCTCTTTCACATGACACAATCAGACACTTGGGCTTTGGAAGGTTAGAAGCAGTCTGGGATTAGCAATTAATATCTAAACTGAGATCCGAGCAGAATATAGAACGTTCTATATCTGAAGCTGTATTGTATTAAATTGTATTTCATTCCATGCTATTACATGCTGTTCAGTAGCGGAGACAATGATGTTACTGTATAGGACTTACATTGACTCCAACTTCATCCTCATCATATTATAATAATAATAATACTTATTATTAATATTGTTACTTTTATTCACATCTATTAAATGAGAACACGTTATAGCTTCATGCTGATTTAATCTGAAAACAGAACAGCAATTGAAATTTATTAATAAATTCATGTAAATTAAGGGGAAAAAAACATTACATTTATTTTATTGGCACTGAAAGTTTTTAAAACGCCAAATGTTTATCGTGTTAATATTTCATGAATATTTTATATATATTAATAAATATATAAAAAAATGAGATAATAAAATAGGGAATAAATTTAATGTTAATGTTTTTATTTTTTATTTTTATTTTTTTATTTGCATAATACTAGAGGGATGGGCAAAATGTTGTAAATTACATACACACTGTGTATTTGTGGTCATTCTGTGTCTGTTGTACCTCCGATTCCTGTTCATGGATGACATGAGTGGGATCGGATGTGGTTTCCTGCTGTTGTAGCTCATCCACCTCAAATCTGGTCTCCATCTGGTGACTGATTTGGACCAGTCTCAAAACCATGTAGATTAGACATATTCAGGGCTAAATTATTCTATCATGGAGTACCTGGGCAACTAAAAAAACACCACATTTAACCAATATATTTTTATTACACCTGCTCCAGCATGACGATACCCTCTGTGTATAAAGCAAGCTCCATGAACATATGCTTTACATGAGTTGGAGTGGAAGATCTCCTTCTATTGAGGTCTGACCCTCAACACTACTGGGGATAAACTTGAATGGTGACTGCACCACAGGCCTCCTCATCTCACCTACATCATCACCTGTCTGAATAAACACCAATCTCCATAAGCACACTCAAAAATCTAGTGGAACATCTTCCCAGATGAGTGGAGGTTATTATAACAGGAAATTGGGACTAGGGATGACAAGATTCACCAAATCACATCGGCACATCGGCATAAAAGTTAACGATGTGATGCATCGATTTAAAAAAGTGTGAATTGGATAGAACTTCACAACACATTTTCATTGGTAAAAAAAAACTATTTATTTATATAAAATAATTAGTAGATGCGCTATACTATTATTATATAGAAAGTGACCAATAATTTGTGACCGATATTTAATATGTAGATCGATTTCTCCTCCCTAAATTGTTTCTCAAGAACATTCTCTCAGCATCACTGCTGCTACGGGAATATGAGGGATCACAACACTACGGAGACCGAGGCGTGTCCTTAGAGTCACATAGCATACAGATTAACATGGCAGAGGTAGAGCTGTAACTTCCTGCACACACAACAGAACCTTTTGATGTCCACAAATGCTGGTGTTTATTGCTTATATCATATTCATATTTATCTCAAAAACTATTTAGGAAATTCTTTTATGCACTCAGAGTTACAATGGAACCAGTGTGATGTTTTTACAAAAGTGTGCTCTGGCAGGAGCGTCATTTATCCCCATATGTAAAAAAAAAAAAAAAAAATTGCTAATTTAATGTAAAATAATATTAATAAGAACAAAATGACAAGCTTTTTATGTCAAATTGGTAGAAATTAATACATCACACGAGCAGCAGGTTGTTGGGTTTGCCTGCTATACGACATCATTATATTATTATCCTTTTCGAATATTCCCGTCCTCTGTGGCACTGCAGAATTCTGTGCTTTCAAAGGTGGTGTCTTTACTATAATTATCCTCACCCAGAAGTCCCGAGAGCTCCGTGTGTTACTAAATAAAGCACAGCTTCGATTCCCCCGGACAATAACCCCCCCCACCCCACCCCGACTCACGACTCGAATCCCTGTACGATCATCAGCATCTCTGCCACATTCTCTGGCAACTGGAGTTGCTAAGCAACAGAGTCAGGTCAGTAATGGGTAGGCATATTTTTTTTCCTCTTTCTTTCACTCTGTCTCTTTTTCTTCTTTCATTTCTCTTTTTTTTTTTCGGGGTGGCTTTGCGGTCGACGCCTCTCCATTTCAGGTCGCTGAAATATTCATGAAGGATTCGGCGTCCCTATGAAGTACACAAACCAATCGCAGCTTTGTGACTGGGAGTATGGATGTAGTGTTCACACAGATCGTGACTGATCTGTACTCATCTGGCACAGGTTGTGTGTGTGTGTGTGTGTGTGTGTGTGTGTTTTCATCATGCAATTGACTTTCAGAAGGAGCATGCTCTCAGGGCATATAACACGATGGAGGGACTTTTTGTTCTTAGGCCAGAGCAATTCAAGTTTCCGAAATTTCCTCAAGTTTGGACCGTTTTATTTTTGGGCCTTGTTTCAGGATCTGATGGAAATCCAGAATCACATCTCATTGGGATTTCATGTGTCTTGTCGTACAGCCTGTTCAATACCCAGGAGACTCATTTATTTTTTAACAGCCTCACCACAAAACCTGGCTCTCATCACTTTTTCATTGCGGTTGTCTCGCTCAAAAGTCGCAACCGCGGCTTAGAGGACGCTCCTCAGGGCCGTTCGGGATCTCAGCTTCACGTCCTTTTGCCCTGTTTTTGTTTTAATAAGCACATCCTATCCCTATCCCTTTCACTCACCGGGTGTCTCATGCTTACGCTAGCTCAGACCGGCTGAACAGCAACACTATCGCTTCATCAGCTGGTATGCCCCTGGTTTGTACTCTCCGGCTAAATAAAGCGCCGCCTCACAAACCAGGCAGCAGCCCAACACAAGTCGACTTAACACCCTGTACAACCCAAGCACCATGTGTAGTATCGCTAGTGACGCCAGCGCCGGATGTAAAAAAAACAAAAAAAAAAGCCCAAATCTTGGAATTGCACGTTGTCAGTGCACCACATTGTCAGCCCACAGCGATTGTACTATATTTGCATTTGAAAGCGGCTGATAATTAGTAGATGCCATAACGTTGTTATCGTGCGTTTTGCGTATTTTGATTGCATCACAGCCTTGCGCGGGAGAGTTCCTTCCTCCACAACACTCAGATTTCCTTCTTTTGGTATTACAGTATATAGAAAACAGGCGCAAATACAAAAACATTCATTTTGACATCGTTTTACTGGGTTAAATGTTTCATTTCGTTATTATTAAAAGTATCTCTTTTGTATAGTGCATATTTCGCACCAATCGGAAGTTTGGATTTTAAAGACACATGCATGTTTATATACAACATACAACATGGATAAAAGGCACAAACACAAGAATTGGACATTAAATGACCGGAAGAAAGTTCTGTGGACAAAAAGAAGAAGAAGAAATTTGGCATTTCTTGGGGAGGGAAGCTTAATGATTTTGGGTTGTTTTGGAGACTTGTTCTGGAAAGTTCAAGAAATACTGAACTAACATGGCTACCTTTCGACACCATGCAATTCCGTCAGGACTGCGGCTCATTGAAACTGACTTCACTATACAACATTACAAAAACGATGACTATGTCCAAGCTGTTATTCAAAAACAGTCATCTGGAGTGTTATCTATCGTGGAACAGCCTGCCCAGCTACCGCACCTAAATCCTATTGAACAGCTCTGGGATGAACTCGATCACAAGGTCAGAAAGAACTAGTGAAGAACATCTAATGTATAAAAAAAATTATCCATAAATATGAGGTTGGTATCAAAAGGTTTTGAGTCTAGTTTTGTAACATGCCGACAGACTGCAGCACAAGGCTGCACGCACAATCACAGGGAGCACCGGCCTTCATAAGTCAATGTGCCAAAAGACTTTGGCTAATCGCTCCAAAATGCTGACGAGAGAATTACTTATCTGTTTTATTAACATACATAAGTTTGGGGAAAAGATTTCATTTCATATGAATAAAATCCTGAAAGCAACTAGACATTAATGAATTGAGACATATGAGACTGTTCTTTTGATTACAAAATAAATAGCATTCTGTAAATAGAGGAAGAGTTATTGTGGGTCTTATCTTCAATACTGATAGAACCAACGATCACCATTTTTTCTCATTTGTTATCTCTTTACCTTATATGGAGTTTTGTTACATCACTAAATGTGAATCAGCTGAGCATGAACTCATTATCAATCTACACCTGATTTTTATTCACTTCCTTTTTGTTTGACCCAAAAAAACATCTTCAGTTGATTAAAATATTAATAAACGAAGCCTTATTTTTTCTCCTTTCAAAAGTCTGTACATTTTAAGACGGAGCAATTGGACGCATTTGAACCTGGCCTCACGTTGTCTCCGATACTCAGTGACACAAAGAGAGACTGAAGCTCAGAGCCCTTGATCTCTTTCATGTCCCAGCATGGTAAAGAGCAGCCCAGAGGTCACTCAAAAGATTTAATGAATTATTGAGCGCTAGCTTGGAATAGGTGGGCTTTCATGAGGCTGGCTTTTGACTTTTTTTTTTGCTACATGTCCTGCTGGTACTGTCACAGTTTGGTGGCCTTGGCTGTACAGAGGTGGTTGTAAAAGAAACACAACCTATTGCTATTCTACTCTTTACTCAAGTGATTTGTTATCAAGGGCGTTAGCATGGAATCGCTAGTCAAGCGGCTACTCTGGTAGATTCTTTGTGTGCTCGGACAAAAACACGCTTCTGAGAAGTTACATAAAAGCTCAGTCCCTCGTCACGTAGGAGGTCTTTTAATCATCCTCGGCACATTTGGCCCTCCAGGCATCCCAAAAACGGTGAGCACACACTCCTTTTCGAGGGCAGTCATTCCCTTGGACTTCCTGTGTGTCTAGTTTGGGACATTAAGACAGTTCGCTACGTTTCGAGGGTCTCTGACTCGCCTTTTCCGCTCTGACACTCAGATCAGGTCCAGTGTCACTCAGCCGTCTCATCGCTTTGACACGTTAATACATCAGGGTTAAGGCTTGAAAAGCGAAAAAGGCTGAATTTGTAAAGTAGCAGGATCGAAGAGTCATGGATGGCGGCGTTCAGGGAAGCAGGAAGCCTTTTGAACCGAACCGAACCATTCTAAACATAAACAAGACTGTTAGGATGGCGAAGGATAAAACACAATCCTTTATGCTTTATATCCCAAAATGTTTAAAAGACCAAGAGGCTCCGTGTCTCTCCAGATTTCTTGTCTATATCTTATTACCTACTGCACCTTCTGTACAATAATCACTCTCACCACTGTACATATGGAACCATACCCTCATTTAACAAACGATGTTGTATAAAACAAGTTTCGAGACTTCATTTCCACGCTATCATTCCTTCAAAATAGTCCCCTTGCACAGCACACATCCACTTCTAGAATGTGTCCTGGAAGTCTTCTCGAAGCGTGTCAACCACCTTCTACTATTCACGCTGGATCTCCGCAAATGGTGTCAAAATGGAAAACTTTGAACTGGATCTTGAGCTGGAGCCAAATCTGGCTTGTAGGTTGGGTGCAGAAGTGAGATCATGTCATTTTCGGGGAGAAACTCACATGTGACAGAGTGCGCACGTGGTCAGAGTAGCACCAGTTGCACAGCTCCCAAATGTACACAACACGATGTCTTTTGAACACTGACTTATGAAGTTTGGTGCTCCCTCTGACTGTGCGTACTTTTTGATACCATCTTATATTGCTAGTTATTGTGATTGTATGCACTTCTGGTTAGATGCTAACCGCATTTCATTGGCTCTGTACTTTTCACAATGAGAATGAAGTTGAATCTAAAATAATCTCATCTAATCTTTATTCTTCTTACACCTCAGGGAATCGTCAATTGGAACCACTGAGGAACCCTTGAATGTCTTTTTTTGTATCTATGACTGTATACATCCCTAGGCACTGTGTATACTGGTCCTCAATGGTAGTTTTAGGGTCTTTAAGTTTTAGTTTAAGGTCTTTAAAAGGATGGAACATTTGCTCAAAGAGAATTCTTCTGCTTCTCCATTGTATTATTAGAGGCTTCTTCTAATTTTCAGACCAATTCTAAGGATAAATGTAATATATATCTATATATATCTTTTTTGCATTTATTTTTATCACATTATGGTCCGTTAAAGCTGTCACCCACATGGGCCTGTTTTTTGTTTTTTTTTTGCGCTAAGCTCCCAGGTGTCCCATCATACACCTTGTATGTTCCAGGACCTGAGCCAGTCAGCAGCCTATAAATAGCCTCTATGTCTATGATTTATTTATAGGTACTGAGCAAATTTATGCAAAGCTGCTTTGAGACAATGTCCATTGTAAAGAGCGCTATAGAAATAATCTTGAACTTGAACTTAAATCGTGCCCATCATATCGTTGTCACGGGTGGGCTGTGGCTTGTCAATTGGTGAACAGAACAAAATGTTCATTGAAGCGCTGATGACTGGTGGTGGATAAGTGCCTTAATTATCGTTCGGTCCCTGGGGATTAGGAGCGTGAACACAGTGGTGTGATGAGGAACATTTCTGTTCTGGTACATGCCGGGATTTTTTTTTCATTAAGTGCGATCGATTAAGCAACGTTGGAGATAAAGAATGTGCAGGTAACCTGTTGTAGCTTTCAGAAAATGTATTCGTTTCGACAATCCCCTTGACCCTCACACCCACCTCCACCTCCCCTCCATGGAGACGTTGGATGATTATGCAGTTAATGGGAATATTAACAGAATGTACTCATTTTTTATTTTTTTTTATTTTATTTCCTGTTCTGAATGGAGCTGGATGAGAATATAATGAGACAATGAGACCAAAGGAGACTAGTACAGAACGTACAGGAAACAACCAGCTGCATTTCCATTTTCATATTTCGTGTTCTTTGTCCAGTCCTTGAGCAATACAGTAATTCCATTACGTGAGAAACGAATTAGATATTCTGATTCGGAAGCTTCTGCGACCATCTGCTGTCCATCCTGTGGTTTTAACAAGTGGTCCTGTTGATATTGCACACGATTCGATTAAGTTTTTTTTTTTGTTTCGATTTCGGAATTTTGGGGACATTTTTTTTAATGTGGAAACTCCTCTGACACACAGATTCAGATACACTGTATCTTCTGACACTGTATCACTGTATCCACTGTATCCACTGTATCCACTGTATCCACTGATTCTGACACTGTTTTACACTTGAGTACAGATTTCTTACCTTCCAAACGAACAAGCGAAGGTTTTGTCCAAATTTTTGTTTATAATAGGTTATAAAAATATATCAATGAGGTCTCAGATTGCCCTTTCCTTGATTTGATGGTCTTTGGTACAGAAAGCCAATCCCCGGTGTCCTCTTTCTCACCTTCTGGCTATGCTTTTATAAATAAATATAGTTTCAGGACTTTTCATTGCTTTATACATTTATAACTTAAAATGTTGCTTCTTTACACATAATGTAGCAGAACAGTACACAGGACTATATAAGGTAGAAACAGTATGAAAAGAGTGTCGGGTATAAACTTCCTACACAGCCACAGAGGAAATCGAATACACAAGACAGAGTCTTATAGTGGAAAATACAGTGCAACAGTTGTCTGTAAACTGTTGACCAAATCATGACATCATTTTCACAAAGGTTTGTGCTATTTTATATGTGCATGTGAATACATGTGGGAAACGTGCACGTGTTAAATAAAGAATTAACAAAACATTTTCCAGATCCAAACCAAATGTAACAATCAAAAACTATTATATATTAATATTATATATAAATATTATTATTTTTTTACCTTATTATTATAGTTTTTTTTATAGCACCGGCAAACCATGTCACATTGTTTGTATGTGTAACCCATGATAACTGGCAATAAAGGTGATTCTGATTCTGAATCTGAAACATTTAGGAGAATTTGTCATCCATATCGTAAGAAGAATGAAAATATTATTAAAAAAATGATAGATAGATAGATAGATAGATAGATAGATAGATAGATAGATAGATAGATAGA
>JAAIIK010000109.1:1714114-1726593 GCA_014706435.1 Silurus glanis
TTATTTATTTATTTTTATTTTATTTTTTTTTTTTTAAATAGTACAAGCACTAATATATGGTCCCACGTCCTAAGAGGCTGTGCATTATAATCATTGTTTCTTCATTTTATTCACGTGATCACCGCAGCATCATCGCAGCATCATCGCAGCATCATCGTAGCATCATGGATGATCGCATTCGCTTTTAATTTAATCAGTGACTTATTCGAACTGAAATAGCTCTGTGTCTGTCAGTGATTGACATCTTACACATAAACTTCCAACACTTGAGAAGGAGGCTGTGCTTCTGTTGAATACTCAAAAAAAACAATTTAAGTACTGATCAGGAGGAAACAATGTTTGTTATGTCAAGATCTTGAGAAAAATGATGTCCTAATCGCAAGAAAACAGCTCTTTTTCTGACGAGAAAATGAAGCCGTGATCACAAGAAAACTCATTATTTCGAGATCGCGAGAAAATGAAGTGTTGATCATGAGAAAACAACTCGTTATGTCGAGATCACAAAAGAATTTAGTCACGGCCATGTGATAACAATATTGTTATCATTAACCAAGATACTAGTATTTTTCATACTCATCAAAATACCAGGTTATACAAACATCTTATACCAGGTCATACGATGTGCTGTAAGCCAAGTGAGCACACTGATGACCAGATGACACATCATGAAACAAAAGGCTAGGACGTATTTCATGATTACATGATGTTCTTCCTCATCTTCAGTCTTATCAGTGTTTGATATTTGTGTTAAGGTTACTTTAAAACCTTTTTTAAAGGCAAATCTTACCTCGAAACAATAAAAGAAACATGTTTCATTTATGAATAACACCACACGGTGAAAAAAAAATGTGATTATCATATTAGAAATTAATTTTCTTTTCTCTCTTGGACTTTAAAGCCTTTAAATTATTCCAAGGTGGGGGGTGGGGGTGTTATTATTGAGATTATTGTTTTTACTTTAATCCGAAGGTTCAGCAGGGAGTCCTCTTTTAAGAACATGCATATTGAGTTCTTATATAACACCGAGCCGTAGAGCCCAGAAATGTCAATGTGACCGCTTCCGAATGCAGCTCCACCACCATCACGCTCGTTTCTCTTGAAGGGAAGCTAATAGCTTTTTTTTTTTTCCTACATAAAGTCAAAAAAGAACACCTACACGCTCCGTCTCTTTCTCCCTCTCACACAGAGAAACTCCTGGAAATGCACAATGATACGCTTATGAAATAAATAATCAGGTGTAGACTCGAACTCTTTATATGTGTTACATAAAGCTGTCTGATTTTACTGTTTATGTCTCAGTCTAGTGGAAGCAGATCTCCCTCCAACTGTGTCTCAGCGGTGGTTATATAAGAGCAACAAGAGACGCATTGACAGATCAGAATGTCCTGGAAATCATGGCACTGATTCAAGATGAAGAACAAAAAATTGTTCTGTCTTGATGCGTTTTTTTGCAAATCAGCGAGCGAGGAATTGGAAAATGCAGCGGTACACCAGCAAAAGTTGGACATGACATTAAATGTCAAGTCGAGTTTATTTCTATAGCGCTTTTCACAACGGACATTGTCTCAAAGCAGCTTTACAGAATTTAAGAGTTATGTGTATTTATCCCTGATGAGCAGCCGTGGCGACTGTGGCAAGGAAAAACCCCCTTAGATGTGATGAGGAAGAAACCTTGAGAGGAACCAGACTCAAAAGTGGAACCCATCCTCATTTGGGTGATATCAAGAGTGTGATTATAGTCTTTAAACAATACAGAACACTGGAGAGTGAGTACTAACATGAGCACTGGAGTGTAAGATTATGAGTAATGATCTTTCTACCGTCTTTTAAATGTCAGGTTATAGCAGTGGTGTACAGTAAAGAAGTAAATGTAATTCGTTGCTTTACTTAATCAGGTATATACTTGGCATGATCATACAGTACAGCATCAGTTCAACAGCAAGCCAAATGTTTTAGAGGATTAAACGATGGAAGAAACTCCTGACTCGAACTCGCCACAACACACGTGACCTTAGTAGGCGAAGAGAAGGTTTTGTGCTAATGATAATTTGAATAGAAACCAATCAGTGTTGGACTCATTAATATTATTCTATTAATAGATCAGTGTTTTAAGAGTAGCATTAGAGTCTTTTTACATGACCTGAGTTGATTAAGCAAAGAGTCTTGTGAAAAGGCGAATACTCTTTTGCACTTTTACTCAAGCGAAAGTTTAAAGGGAGCACTTTTACTTTTACTGGAATAATATTTTACAGAGTGTCCGATAAAATCTCTGCTTTAACTCAAGTACATGTTCTTCATTCACCACTGGGTTACAGAAAGAAGCAGCAGTTGTGGTTGGTGGCGCTGTGGGGTTTGAACTCATAACCTTCTAATCAGAGGTCCAATATCTTAATAATCTATACACTTCAAAGAAGATAAGCACAAGCCCAGTTGGCCCACAAAAATAAAAAAGAAATCTTGTTTTGATTATTTGCATTCAAATATACGTTTCACCGTGGCGTGCATAACGTGTTATGGAGAAACCCTCATCAGACTGACTTACGATTATCTCATCCATTCAACTGAGCAGTTGAGGGCAAGTTGAGGACCCAGAAGCAGGAGTTGTAGTTGGTGATGCTGGAGTTGGATTGGACCTTCCAATCACAAGTCCAATGTCGTAATTATCTATACACTTCAAAGAAGATAAGCAACACCAATAATCATTTCAAACGTCATGCTTGTTCCCTAAAAAAACGCACTATAATTTCCTTTCCTCAATCTGCCCTTTTGTGTAAATTGTACTTTTGCAGAATATATCTTGTGTCTGTCTATTTTCAGTTTCACAAACTTTTCATTTCGGAAACAAAGGGTAGCAAAACTAAATTTCCAAAATGTTTTTGTTCGGTAGAGCTGAGAACAGTCGCCAGGTCTTCGCTTAAGTCCCAGTCCACCTAAAAAAAATACAAAGAAAACACACTTAATTCTATTTTTCAGTATATGTAATACATATAAGCATTATAAACTCTGTATTTCTATTTTCCCCTTCTTAATGTTTGCAGTATGTCTTTAAACAGAAAAGCTAAAGCTATCATTTCTATACATTTGATACACCGCTTTAACTTACACTTTCCCTTTGCCTTTAAATGCATTCATAGAAATGAATTATATTTCATTCCAGTTATTCACTTTGAAATATCTTATTATTAGTCCAAGTGGAGAGTGTAGGTGGTGCGTCACCCTGTGTATTCACCTTATATGACCACCACTGTTAGACTGCATAGATCTGAGTTAAACATTTGGCAGATGCCCGTATGCAGAATGACTTATGTCTTATCCAGCTGAGGGGCCTTGCTCAAGGGCCCAACAGTGGCAGTTTGGTGGTGCTGGTGTTGAACTCACAACCTACCAATTAGAAGTCCAATGTCTTAAACTTCAATGCTACCACAACCAAACTCAACGTTTTATTATTAAAGAATTTTGTACACAGTGAAGGTCATAAATCCACTTCTAATTACTGTGAATTATTTCATTTAAGAACCATAAAAATTGATTTGGACTGCAATTAATATGTTATGAAAAGGTCCAGGGCTACAACTAGCACAAATGGATTCAGTGAACAGTAACAGTTAATAATCCCAACAATAAAGGAACAACAATAAATGAATATTGAGATGCCACCCAGCAGAAGATGGGTTCCATTTTGAGTCTGGCTCGTCTCTAGGTTTCTTCTCCATATATAACTGATTTTCCCTTAAACCACCACCACTGGCTGGCTCATTAGGGATAAACCTAAAGGGACTAATTCATCAATTTAACATTTATATTATGAATTTATTTCATTCTGTAAAGTTGCTTTGTGACAATGTTCTTTGTTATTAGCGCTATACAATTACAATTACATTAAAATGAACGTCTAGACATTTTATACCTAGAAAATTATTAGAAATAAGCTAAAAAAAAAAGTTATTAGAATAGCTATACATCCAGATATAACTTCGCGTCTTCGAGTCTTTCTGCTCTTTCATTTTCAGTCCTCGTGTAACCTGGTCCTACATTAGCGGTTCCCTTAATCTGTTTTGTTATACATTACAAAGCGACTCTTGCATGGTTCCTTTTAGGTCCTGTCTTTATCTTCAGTAAATGCTGAAGGTGTATGTCCCACATGGCAGTCAAACAAAGGTGACGTATGAGTCTTGAGTCCAAATTATATGATGTAGGTGAAATGTTTTCAGGGTTTGTGTGTTTGTATTTATGTTTTCATTGTGCAGTTCACATGGCTCATGGCACGAGTCTCTAATTTCCAAACCTACCATTACTCAAAGGTGGCTAGAAGACACACCACAGACGTGCTGTTTACTGTTAGCGTCTTTGTGACAGCGTCGACATTTAAGTCTTTTGTCTTTGCCTTTGTCATGACTACTGGAAACACGTAACCAATTACCGCTAAGGAATCACAGTTGATTAATATTAATACATGGGTTTTAAAGCGTACGTGTTAGCCTTACGTATTCGCTTTATATTTCTATCTGGGTCAGTCGCCTCAGCGTACGGAGGTGTGGGCAGAAAGTGACCCAAAATAACTTTGAGGCCGACTCATTACACATGGAAATTCGTCAGCTCATACATCAGAGTCCACACTGATTGATTTCTACATGTTCTGTTTGACCTCATACAGTTTATCATTTATTCATTCAGTGTCATTTACCAACTTATCATGCTAACTACTTTACAGAAAATATTATTATATAGATATATGATACATACTATGGACAAAAGTATTTGGACACCAGACTTTTCCAGCCATATGTGATTCTTTTTTAAACTGTGAGCACAAACCTGGAAGCATACAATTATATAGGACGTCTTTGGATGTCAGAAATGTCAAACCTGTGCAGAACCTGTGCAGAAAGCCAGCACCATGAAGATCTTATTTACATGGTTTGGAGTGAAAGATCTCCGGCAATAGAGCTCTGACATGATATGTCTAAATGAGCAAAGAAATTGTATTATATTTTTTTAACTGTCAGATAAATCCAACAACAGGTTTTTAGATTTACTTGGGCATTAATTTCAACCTTTTGTCCTTCTGGTCACAAAACACACAAATAATGACCAAAATCTCATTATGTGTATTTTTGTCAAAAATACAAATTTTTATGAGTATTTGTTAAAATTACTTGTTTAGAACCTGAAAGTTTCGGAATAATAAAATCCACTGGCACCAAAACACCTTAAAACCATCTACTGGTTATCTCAGCAATTTGTAAGATTTGGAGCCCTCTGCTGCCTGTTAGCTGAACTGCAATTACAATGAAACCTGACAAATATCATGCCCTGTTGTGACCTACCGGCTGCATGTTGTTGTCTCACACATTGCAGAATATACTTTTACCACCATGAGACACGAATCATCAGTAACAAGTAGCCCTTATTGGAAAAGCGATAAAAATCCCAATCCCAAAACAGTTGGGAAACTGTGTAAATATATACACTCACCGGCCACTTTATTAGGTACACCTTACTAGTACCGGGTTGGACCCCCTTTTGCCTTTAGAATCCTTCGTGGCATAGATTTAACAAGGTACTGGAAACATTCCTCAGAGATTTTGGTCCATATTGACATGATAGCATCACGCAGTTGCTGCAGATTTGTCGGCTGCACATCCATGATGCGAATCTCCCATTCCACCACATCCCAAAGGTGCTCTATTGGATTGAGATCTGGTGACTGTGGAGGCCATTTGAGTACAGTGAACTCATTGTCATGTTCAAGAAACCAGTCTAAAATTATTCACGCTTTAAGACATTGCGCGTTATCCTGCTGGAAGTAGCCATCAGAAGATGGGTACACTGTGGTCATAAAGGGATAGACATGGTCAGCAACAATACTCAGGTAGGCTGTGGCGTTGACACGATGCTCAATTGGTACTAATGGGCCCAAAGTGTGCCAAGAAAATATCCCCCACACCATTACACCACCACCACCAGCCTGAAACGTTGATACAAGGCAGGATGGATCTATGCTTTCATGTTGTTGACGCCAAATTCTGACCCTACCATCCGAATGTCGCAGCAGAAATCGAGACTCATCATACCAGGCAACGTTTTTCCAATCTTCTATTGTCCAATTTTGGTGAGCCTGTGCGAATTGTAGCCTCAGTTTCCTGTTCTTAGCTGTCAGGAGTGGCACCCGGTGTGGTCTTCTGCTGCTGTAGCCCATCCGCCTTAAGGTTCGACATGTTGTTCGTTCAGAGATGCTCTTCTGCATACCTCGGTTGTAACGAGTGGTTATTTGAGTTACTGCTGCCTTTCTATCAGCTCGAACCAGTCTGGACATTCTCCTCTGACCTCTGGCATCAACAAGGCATTTGCGCCCACAGAACTGCCGCTCACTGGATATTTTCAATTTGATGGCTGCAACACGTTCCAAAAAGTTAGGAAAGGGCGATGTTTGAGCACAGTGTCACAACCTTTTTGTAATTGGGGTTGTATAAGATACAATTTTTACACAGCGTTGCAACTTTTTTGTATTTGGGGTTGTACAAGAACCAATTCCAAAAAAGTTGTGACGCTGTACAAAATGTAAATAAAAACAGAATGCAATTTATTTAAAATCTCATAAACTCATACTTAATTCACAATAAAACATAGAAAACATACCAAATGTTCAACTGTTCTGTGGTCAGATGAATTTGAATTTTAATCAACTTTTTGGAAACCATGGGCATCATGTCCTCCAGACTAAAGAGGAGAGGGACCATCCAGAAAGCGTTTTTTTCAGGGAAGGCCTTGCATATTTGAGCAAGTCAATTCTAACTGCATACTACATCGATTACTATAGCATGACTTTGTAGTGCTGAACTGGCTTGCAGTCTAGACCTTTCACGATTTGAAAACATTTGGTGCTTCATGAAACGAAAAATACAACAAAGGACACCCAGAACTGTTGAGCAGCTAGAATCCTTCATCAAGAGACTTATTGAATTGTGTTCATTGGGTTTCTCGCTTTTCGCTGGCTTTCATTCTTGATGTATGAGATTCCTGTCTGTGATGCCGCGCTTTGTTATATTGCGTTTCTTTATAATAATGATTGTTTCAATAGCCATGGGGTCATAATGATGGTATTAAGAGACGGACTGACTCAGATAGGACACCACTGAAGGTGAAATGCATGGTCTCTCATATAGTAATTTTCCATAACCGGTTCATGTTTTTTATTTTATAAACCTACTCAAATGAATTATGAAACATTTCTTTCAGTACTTGAAATAGTGCCTATGTTATGCTGTATGGAGTTTGTTTTTAATTTACTGGAAAGAATTGGCTTCATGTTTGTCCCAATATAATGATGTATTACTACAAATAATCCTACAGTTCTTCTGAACAGTCACACATTGATTGGGCGTGGTCACTTCCAGGATGTCTCTGTCCCATGCACAGGGCACTGAATGGTTTCATTCACACTCACCAACACCAAGAGATACTCTGTTGTCATTGGCAAATCTAAGTAAGTGCAAGTGCAAATTTGAGATCTTGTTGAAGCCCTAGACCTGACCTGCAGCCGAAATCTTTCTTCGGTTATCCAGATCAGGACAGACTTGTGTAAGAAAACACAGATGGCATCGAGACTCATGACTCACAGGAGGAAAAAATCGACTGGAGCAGAAATCACAGGCATTTAAATAAAGGTCAGAGTTTAACAATGTCATGTCAGCATACTTTGCATCAAATAACCATATCACGGCATGAGAACGATTACATTAGCAAAGATCTGAATACTCTGTATAGACCATGTTAAACTCGTTAACCCATTATGTCCGTACACCACGGGGTCAATGAAAATGAGAAAGAGCAGAAGATGTTCCAGATGTCAGGGTAAAAAAAAACATTGCAACTTCAATTATAGCAACAATGATGCCATTACTTTATCGTTATAAGATGTATAGCGACGAGTTCTCAAAAGATCCCAAGTCAGAAAGGTTTAAAAAACAAAAAAATAAGAAAATGTCCTAAAAGGTTCTCCATAGGGTTTTTCTGGTTGGTTTGTAGATTTAGCTTTATAAATATTGTAAGGTTTTGGAAAAAAATAATAATAATTTTCCACGGTTTTATTAGTTCCATATGTCAGTATTGAGTTTTTGTTGTTCTATTAATTGATGGAATTGATTTACTTAGGTCAATAAATGTTTCTTGGTAAAACTCATTCAGGAAATTGAAGGTATATGATATAATTGGTTCTTTTTAATATATAACAGTTATAGTATTCTAAATTGTTCCTTTGTGAAAGCCTTATGAAAGAGGAAATATTAAATTGTAGGGTTTCCTGTTGAGTAATGTTAGCGATGTGGTAGCTCAGTGATCGGTAGGTTGGTGGTTCAAGGCCCTGGGCAAGGCCTATTTGCTCTTTGGGTGTATGGCTGACCCTGCAGATATGTGAAGAAAGAATTTCATTGTGCTGTATTGAATTTGTGATGAATTAAAAGCCTCTTGTTCCTTCTTCCTACAAACACAAAACACAACAGCGCCACCTTGTAGTCAGAAGACATAAATACAGGAGTTTAGGCCAGTCTTCCAAAAAGTGTGTATATATATATATATATATATATATATATATATATATATATATATATATATATATATATTTATTGAGTATATGTTCTTAATGTACTCAAAGGGTTCAGTATGGTGACATTTCTGTTAGAAAAAAAAATTTCTATAGGAATGTTTTCATTGTACTTTTTAATCAAAGATTTTCTCCCCCAACTTTGTCACTTGCTACGTGCCTCCCACTTGCCACAGTTCTACTGAAAAGTACACAAAAAGATGTGTAAAAACATTCCGCTAGTCAGAATGACATTTTATTACTCCTAGGGTCCTGAAAGTCAGTCCTGAAGTTAGTTCAACATCAAAACACCATTGAGGTTCGGGTGATTCAATTCCCGAAGCGTGTTCAGAAGCAGGAGACCATCATCTTTCATCATGAACACAGTCACAGAGAGGAAATTACAACTATTACACAACTGCTACAGCTTTAACCAAAAGGAAATTGCAATCACTCAGAAAGAGCACAGCAACAAGCAACAAACAGGAAGGGCTGAAACAGTGAGCTTGAATGTGACATGCAGGAAAAAATGATTTGGAAACGCAGATGGAGTAAAATCACGAGGTTAAAAGTCAAAAACATCAAAAATATAAATTCTGATAAAGTCTGAAATCCGATTTAGGATAAATATCTTGATGTAAAATGAATGCATTACGACTAAGGCTTCAGGTGAAGTGCACCATGCTGTTCTCACACTCCTTAGGCACGATCAGCTTATAAGTATTGCAAGCCAGTTTGTAGTTATGTCCGTCATTGTTGTCCCAATATTCAGCACCAAGGACGCGGTAACAGATGGCGAACTCCAGCTCAGCTCCTGGTTTCAGGATGAACGGTGGCACAGGCAAACGAAAACGAAACACGTCTGATTGCAGGTTTTCTCGATGCACTGCAGAAACCCAGAAAGCTTTACACTCGGTGCTGCTTTTCCAGTCTGTAAACGAGTACCGGACACTGACTTGTTTCTCAAAAGCCAGGTTGAGGACCTGCACTGTTCCAGTGATGCCCAGTTCGGAGCACTGGACTTGCTCAAGGCAAACACGCCGATGACCCAGACGCTTTGGGAAATCCGGCTCAGCGCTGATATTCTCAGGGAAAAAGGGCTGGAAGAAGGGAAGCGAGAGCTCTAAGTGTTTCCCCGACACAAGCTCAGAGCTGGCTAGTAACCTGTTTATGACGTGATCTGGAACGGTTGGGTCTTCGCCGGCCCTGAAGAACTTTACCCGTTCCAGCTCGAGGCCCAAACAGTCGACGAATCGGACTTGTGTGCTCCTGTGAGTCGTTGTATCGTCTGAAGAAGGAAGAGAACGCGCTCTTCTCCTCATTATGGGTCTGGGGTCAGGTTCACAGGAGAAACTCTGGCGGGAGGAACGCTCCGTCGGGGCGGAATCATGAGGACCAGGATGAGGATGAGGACTCGGGGGTCTTATAGCCACAGGTTTCCTTTGAGGAGGAGGCTGAGGGTTGTAGATGTCACGCAGGCGGATGGTCCTGGCAGGTCGTGACACGTCATTGAAAACGCCCGAAAACGGCAGAGCCGGCGCTGGTTCTCCAGGAAACAGTTTGCTTGACTCCGACATCTTTGCTGCAGATATCACAGAAACTATAAATCGAATTATAGAAAATCATCATAAACGTTTGAAATCATTACAAATGCAGCTCGATGTTCATATTAGTAACATCTTTAATAAATACATATGCAATGTATTATTTTATTTGAGTATTTATTTTGAGTTTTTCTAGTATTAAATGGAAAAGCGGTAACTTAGTAGTTAAGATGTCGGTGATCAAAAGGTCGTTATTTCAAATTACAGCACCACCAGGTTGCCACTGTTGGGCCCTTGAGCAAGGCCCTTAACCCTCAAGTGCTCGTTTGTATAAATAAGGTAATTGTAAGGGATAAGGGCATCTTTCAAATGTAATGAATTTAAATATAGTATTACTAGGTTTACAAATAATGGCACCCCCACAAATAATATGTAATAACAAGGTTCATCAGAAACTTACATGGAAAAGTTGACTGCATGACAGATTAATCATTTCTATATTTATCTGGATGTATTTTTCTAGAATCTTTTTCATCCTGAAGCATTCATCTACACCCAGATTTTTGCCTCCTGGAAGAAGCAACCAGATGATGAGCTCAATTAAGTGATGCTGTAGGTTACATGCTTCCATTCAAGCTGCTGCAAACTATATATATATATATATTGGCACCCCCCACCCCCTTGATGGAAATCTTGACCTTAGACCACAAATTCATTTTTGGGCCACATGCAGTATATTTTTAAATATTGACTATTATATATATTGTTTTAGGTTTGTAAGCATCAGATGTTGGTGCCTCACATCCCCCAGTTTCTCCTCTGGTTCTCCGGTTTCCTCTGACCTTTGACCAAAGCATGCAGTTGGATTTTCTGTTCTAAACTGCCCATGCGTGTAAGGATGGAAAAATACATTTACTCTCACATATGTCAACTGATAATCATCATTCTGCATATTTTTTTAGAGAAGCTACGACTGTGTAAAAAAAAAAAAAGAATAGAAAAGTCCACATGAAACATATAATTTCCATCCAAGTCTCTTTTGGAGATAGAGTAATAAGTGTACACTCAGTAGCATTTGATTTGATGTATCTCTCTTTCCAGATCCAGCTGTCAAAGCCATTCCACTCCTATGCATTCACAGATGTTCAATAATCGCATTAGCCTGCACGTGACATTGAAAGAAACCCACCTCAGAAAGGACACCAGGAGTCGTTTTCAACGCGTTTACACGTCGTGCAGAGGTGCCTTCATTCCTGTCTAACATGTCGACTCAAGCCCCCTCTGACATTTACGAGCAGATCCCATTGGGAGGTGTAGTTTCAAACCCAGCTGTGCTCTGTGGTTATTAATAGAAACCAGGCGCTGTTGAGAAGACATGCAGCACTGCTATAAATACTGATCTGATCTACTGTGTTTTTAAATATAATCTGGAGTCGGCATGACGTCGCGTGTTTTATGTGAGTCTCATCACGTGGTGTGTCTGATCACATGCAGGGGAATACATTTCCCAGGAAGCAGCGCGTCGCACACGAGCCATCCAACATCTGGATTAGGGGCGCGTGCACAGATGTTAATTACAATCTACCTATTGTCGGGGAGGGAAAGAGAGAGAGCTTGTGCACTGGTGACTAGAGAAGTACATCGTATACACACACACACACACACACACACACACATTAAAGCCCGAGTGGTGTCTCATTACGGATTGATGAGATGCTCAGAGCTGAATTATTTATCGCAGGTAAAACAAGATCCGATCTACAGCTGAGAAGAGGTGATTAATGGTGAACACACACACGCGCGCACACACACACACACACACACACACACACATCAAACGCTCTTGTGCGTTATAGCGCACGGTGACACGGTGAGAAAGAAATAGGACTGTACAGAAACGCTAGTGATGAGGACAATGCTGCAGGACAGGACACGACACGACCCTTACAATCGTCTTCCGACATGCACCAACCGAGCAAAGAGGAAAACTTCAGCATCCGTCTCGAGGTAAGATCCATTCAATATCCAATACTCTGGGCAAAACCCAGTAACCAATAAGTGCTCAGGAAAATTTATACTATATATTTATGGTTACTATACACACACACACACACACACACAGACACACACACATACATATATATATGTGTGTGTATGTATATATTTACATATACATATACATATATACATATGTATACATACATACATATATAGTGACAATAAATATATAAAATATATAAAAAACAGCAGTAAATATTTAGGAAGAGGCCAAAAAAATATCTAATTCTCATGAAAATATATAAAGAAGACAATTAATGCTCAGGACATTTCTCAAGAGGATACATGACAAATAT
>JAAIIK010000109.1:1741053-1761662 GCA_014706435.1 Silurus glanis
TCCTTCCTTCCTTCCTTCCTTCCTTCCTTCCTTCCTTCCTTCCTTCCTTTGTACTATTAATCCATCCTTCACGCATTATCAATCTTTCATTCTTTCCTTACTTTGTTCCATCTTTCCATTTTTCTTTCCTTCCTTTGTTCCATTTCTTTCTTTCTTTCTTTCTTTCTTTCTATCTATCTATCTATCTATCTATCTATCTATCTATCTATCTATCTATCTCTCTCTCTCTCTCTCTCTCTCTCTCTCTCTCTCTCTCTCTCTCTGTTTATTTGTTCAGGCAGGTCTGCAGTTGTCAGTATGTTAGTGGATGTACACTGGTCACTAGTATGTTGATATGAAGTTGTATTTTAGATCTGAGCACAGTGTGAACTCCTCGTACAGCGTTCGCTGTTAATCTCCTCAAATACTAACAATGAGAACTTTTGCTTTGTTTTGCAGGGAAGCCTGAACTGAGGGGATACAACCTTTCTCCACTGACCGGCGACGAGCTCAGGGCTCTAAATAACATCCTGAAGAGATAATATTAATATCAGATAAATGTGCGGAAGTTTGTTTCAACATGATGATGCTGATTAGTAAAAATGCCTAACAATCGCAAGGTCCCACACACTGCATGTGGAATTGCTGTTTTTTGACCGATCAGATTTACGTGCAGAAGTTTGCACGCCCTACATGGTAAAAAACAAAAAACAAAAAAAAAACAGGAAAACATCGACTCTAAAGATTCTAAATGAGATAATAATGCTTCCTGCTGTGGATTTTGGATGGTGTTGCAGTAACCCTATGGTATTTTTTCCTTAAATTGTTCATCTTCATCACACCGCCTTGTGATTATTTTCATATAATATAACAAATTGGTGTTTAATACTGTAAATACTGTAAATATTTACAAATAAATAAATAGGAAATGGTAAATAATTTATTTTATTCAACCACAACTAAAAAAAAAAGCGGGGTGGGATGCACAAACTTTTACCCTCAGCGGTCTATTTTATTTCACATGCAGGCTCACACTTTGTCACAATATAGATATAGACCACTTAATTATTTATTTATTTTTTTGCCTGTAGGGCATCACATCAGCATTTATCACATGTTGTCACAATATAGCCTTGAGGGTACTTATTTTTTTTGCCTGTATGAAAGCCTTTAGGGCACTACACACACTTTTGTCAGATCTTCTTGTAATGTAACCTATAGGGCACCTAATTGGCAACCATCCACAAAGTCCTAGATCAGTCCTCTGTACTTCCTGTCATCACAGGTTGCTGAGCTGAACATGAAGTCTGCAGTGTAGATGGTGAAGAGGAACGAAGCCAGGACCTTTTCCCTGCGTGGCACCAGTGTTGCAGACAACCATGTCAGACTCTCAGTCGAGAGTCCTCACATACTGTGGTGGATTTGTGAGGTAATCCAGTATCCTGGTAGATAGATGATATACCCCAATATACACCACATCAGCTTTTGTCACGTTTGGTCACATATAGGGCTCTTTATTTCATATTTTTTTTACCTTTTGGCACTTGTCAGGGAGTCAATAGTAAATAACAGATGTTGTGATGTGAAATGCCTGCTGACAGATGTAGTTTATAAGATATGATTTTTTGCATCAGTCTGTAATTATAGAAACATGCAGTTGCATACCTAATGCATGAGCTGTAGTTTTTCCCCCAAGACCTCATTTCACCTTAAGGATTAATAGCTGATAACGAGTGTAATCCGGCCCAGTGAATTTATTCATTTTGTGGACTGTATTCAAGTAAAAAATGCACAAAAAAAAAAAAAGGTTAAAATAGATTTAGTGTAGCGATTCAATTAGAAAAAAATTATGCTATCTGTTATATAGGTGGCAGCCTTGTGGTTAAGGCACTGGACTCGGTGAATTGAAATCCCAGCCACACCAAGCTGCCACTCCTGGGCCCCTAAACAAGGCCCTTAACCTCATAGCTGCTCAGTTGTATAAATGAGATAAGTGTAAGTCGCTCTGGATAAGGGTGTCTGCCAAATGCAATAAATGTTAATTTTTTATAACAAATATCTAATGAGCAGACTGAAAATTTCCGCATGACAGTGCCGCAACGCACAGCCAGCTTTATGGAGATCTAAATCTACCTATTGAACACCTTCGGGATGAATATGGAATGAGCACAAATCTCCAGAATTTAGTGGAACATCTACCAAGAAGAGAGGAGCTAATAATAACAGCAAATGTCAACTAAATGTGGAATGGGATGTTCAAAAAGCACATTACAATCTAATATATTGTACAATTTATTGATTACCATAGAAAACTAGACTAAATATTACATTTTAAATCACGTCCTTTCTGTGTATTTAGTTACTGTCAGGGAAACATCAGCAGCCTCTGATTCCCAGAACACACACAGCCACTGGGAAGTACACTTTTCAGCAACAGACTCACAGTCACATTCTCCCGATTACTAATCATGCACACCTGGTTACTGATCACACACTCCTGAGAGCAGTCCAGCAGACCACGGCTTTGCAAAGCATTAGTCAGAGTTCCTACATCTGCCAAGCTTTTCATTGGTATGTATTATTGTAGTATTTGATCTTTTCTTGTTTTATTTTTTTTTGTTCTCTGTTTTGCACCCTGCTTATGAGGTTTGTACCTTGAAGTGTCCTGTAGCTGGATTATGACTTAAATTGGGAATTTGGTTTTGAAATTGTTTACGGCATTTGGCAGACGTCCTTATCCAGAACGACTTACATTGATCTCATTCATACAACCGAGCAGCTAAGGGCTTAGCTCAGAGGCCCAGGAAGGGCAGATTGGTGTGGTTGGGATGAACTTACAACCTTCAGATATGAATTCCAATGCCTTAACCAATAAGCCACCACCTCCCATGTTTGCTCATATTATAATCAGTAAACCCACTCCCAGGTTTTGCCTCTGCCTTCACTCATCTGTCGTGAATGCTGCAGGGGTGTAGAGTAACTTTGTAAATCCTGAAATAACAGTAATGAGTTATTAAAATGAATTATGTATCATTATAATGATCTCTTCATCTTAAAATAATGACTCAAGGTCAGGAAATATAAGAATATATATAAATCTGTGGCTTTTAAGTTCATCTGTTTTAGTGGGTTAGAATATTTTGATAATTCTTGTACTGCTACCACTTTAACCTCGTGATCATAGATTATAATTATTTTAACACTGCAGTAAAACTCCACTGTACAAATTAATAGGTGTTAAAGATAAAAAAAAAATGGACTGTGAGAAATAAGTGACCTTTGCAAGGAGCTTTTGTTAAATCTGGATGTGAACTCATCCTCCTGGGTAACGTCTTCCCACTCCCATCATGTCTTTAAGCAGAACCTGATCCATGACATCATAATTTCATCCAGATTTGTTCGTCTCTGTTGTTAAACAGAGTGTGGATAGAAAAAGTGTTCAGGACAGCAGGTTGGGAAAGCCCCATCAACACCACACAAATCACAACAAGAGGTTCGACAACTGTCTCAGAGGAAAGCCATTTTTAATTCAAACATCTGTGCTTCTGTTCATTCTCAAAAAATCATGGATTTTCCACATTCAGGTTCCACAGTGGCGTTTCCTTCTGGTTGCAATACAGACGATGTGCACCTGAGCTGACCTGGAGCTGCTGCTTAGAATGTAATAACAGGAATAAAGTAATTAGACAGAAATTGGAGCTTGGCTGGGGAAATACAGGTAGTGTAGATGATCGCGATACAATATTGTTAAATAAATATTAAAATTTTCACACGCCATTTTAATTTTGGTTTGATCTCCTGCCTTGTGAGATGCCTTACTCTTGCCAGCCGTCGACAAAGTTCAGTTGTCTCATTGTTAGAGCAAGAATTGTTCTGTGTTTCAAAACCTAATTTTAGCTCCTGTCTCTCTACTTAAACAGTAAACATACATATACATACATACTTTACATATTCAGTATGCTAGTGTAAATTGCTCTGTTTTTATTCCTAAAATATGTACTGTAATGTGTTCAATTCTTAACAACGCACTACCTGTAGTTAAAAATAGCACAGGTTGTCAGAAAATAAAACAATTTACAAAGCATTCATGCTAGCAAATGGTCACGGTGCTAGTGCTAGTCTGATTCTATATTGCAACCTCAAATATGGCCGCCCTGGACACACACACACTTGCACACACACTCACAGTGACAGACTTTTGTTTATTTATTCATCACAAAGTGAAGTATATGCTCAGTTGTTTCTGAAACTTTTGATCTCAAGCTTGTTTTGTACATGTAGTTCCCGACTTACGATAGAGATACGTTCCAATGGCCCTGTTGCAAGTTGAAAAGATCATAAGTCGAGACATGGCCTAGCCTACCCAGGAGTCTTAAAGAATATTATTTATTATGGGGTAGTGTACTGTCATTTGCTAAAAACTCATAAACATATTTGAGCAAAAAAGAGCAGTTTACGTTACCATGTCATGTGAATTCACATCTTTGGGTTTGACATGCCTAATAAACCCAAAACATTATGACAAGGCCACTAAGTCAAGTCAAGTCAAGTTTATTTCTATAGCGCTTTTCACAACAGACATTGTCTCAAAGCAGCTTTACAGAAATCAACAGTCAAGGTGAACGGTGTGTATTTATCCCTGATGAGCAGCAGTGGCGACTGTGGCAAGGAAAAACTCCCTTAGATGTAATGAGGAAGAAACCTTGAGAGGAACCAGACTCAAAAGGGGAACCCATCCTCATTTGGGTGACATCAAGAGTTTGATCATAAATCTTTCAACAATACAGAACACTGGAGAGTGAGAACTAACATGAGTACTGGAGTATAAGATTATAAATGTTCTTTCTACAGTCTTATACAGTCTTTATGGTTAGTAGCTCCTAGTTTTATGAGCTCAACATTTGTGATCATCACAGATCCATCATCAGCTTCTCCATGCCAGAGCCTTTAAACACTCCAGGAGGTCCAATGTCAAAACCACACATGTAGCGGGATCCAATTGGCACTGGTACGTCTCTAGATGGTTCGGGATGTTTGCGAGTTCGGCATCTACTTCTTCAAAGGTCCATAATCTTCACGAGGTGGGACGTGACTGGAGCTGGCCAACCTCAGGATGCCTCGGGATGGGGAGAGAAAGAGAAACAGTGGAGAGGAATTACCATGCTACAGGGTCAATTCAATAATTCCGGAGCTATCGTGAGCAATAATTGTTATGACTTCCTGCTGTTCCATGGTGTAACGCCGTCACTAGGGTCATGCAGAGTTTAACTTCCATATGCTTCCATCTTGCTATTGTTGTTCTTTCATGTTTCCACACATCCTTCTTCTTGAATCTAAGGTCTCACCTTGATTTAAATTGTTGTTCTTTCACGTTTCCATCCAGACCACACAATAATAATTCTTTTAGCCTTGTTAGCGTGACGTCTGTGGCAGAAATGTAAAGAGGAACGTGTTATTGCTCAGCGAGCTTTGGTTTGATTGCACTCTGCGGGGCTGTAAAAGAAGGGGAAAAGCTCTTTTTTTTCATCATTTTTCTTTTGTGATTGAGGATAAAGATGTGGTTGGCTTCAAATTCTTGAACCAGCCGTGAATGGCTTTTAAAGAAAACTTGCCGATTCAAGAACAAGAATCCAAATCTCAACTCATGACAGCAAAGGAACCACAGACTAGCAGGCCATATAATCATATTCACCGGACCTTCTGAGAAATTCTCAGGAATTTAGCAGCAATAACAGAGAAAGAGAGTGTGGGTGCAGGCATCGTCACGATCTTTACCTGCGCTCCTGGGAAGCCAATTAAGCACTTGGTTTTAGAATACAAATTAAAGTTATTTAGTGTGATTGTCCTTAAAGTGTCCATGTGCAGTATAGTGTGGTATAAAGGTCTGTCACGATGATATGTTTAATTTACGTACCACATATACCACGAACGAACAATTACCTTCAAAATGAAACAAGTGGCCAGATACAAACATTTGCAACAAAAAAAAACCATATTAAATCTATTAACTGATTAATCTAATAAAGAATAAAACACTTTGGTTTGATCTGTTATGTAATTCGTTACTGTAATTAAGTAGCTTTTTTTGCATTTCTGTGCTTAACTGAAGTATTTTAATTTCGGAAGACGTTTACTTTAACTTCACTACATTTCAAAGTCAAATCTCTTACTTTTTACTCAACTATGTTTTTGCAAAATCAGTCGTTCCTTTTTTATTATGAGGATAAAAGCTTAACTGGTCAAACACGCAGCAATCCACCAATCAGGGTCGAGCACACGCTCTGATCTTGTTTTGATTCAAAATCAGTTCAACAGCAAGCAAAACATTTAGAGAGAAATAAACGATGGATGAAACTCCTGCCACAACAACTGAGTTGATTTAGCAAAGAGTCTTGTGACAAAAATGATAATAGGAACCTTATAGCCATAACAAATCATAGTACTTTGAACACTTAAATACATTTGAAGGCAAATACTTTTGTACTTTTACTCAAGTGTAATATTTTACCGAGTGTATCTCTACTTTAACGCGAGTACATGGTTTGTGGTACAGTCCACCACTGGTCATGATCGTTTCCCATCTGCTCATTTATAGGTTCACCCTTAAAACAAGTCCCCAGGTGGTGTTAAACGGGCCGCACACCAGAGAATGTTTGCGCTGCCATCATGAGGCGCCCTCGCGGCTCTGTTTCACAACACGCATCATCGCTGTTTCTTCGAAATGACGCACCCATGTTGTAGTCGCATGAGCAGACCGGACACAATGGTAATGATGCTGAAATTCTCTTTGTGCACCACTCGCACTACCACCATTCTCATATCATCACCCCACAACTCCATTATAACTAATGGCAAAGGGGTTCTAAAAGAGCTCACACCGGTTCCAAACAACCGCCGACGCCCTACTCCTGGTTCCAAAATTTCCTGTTTCCCTGCAACACCCCATACAACATTGAGTGACTTTGAACCTGCTCCCAAAAATCCAGATATGAAGCAAGGAAGTCCTGAGGCATCATTTTATTTGCACCCAGCTGAGGAATCTGGGAGGAAAAGAACGTGTTTGGATCTGTAATTCTTGATCAAGACATCATTTATCAAATATAAATAAAAATGTCTGTCTGTCTGTCTGTCTGTCTGTCTCTATCTTTCTAACTCTCTCTGACACAAAGATAAAAACATGCAACATGAAATATGCATGTATTAAAACTCAAGTGTAAGCAGTGATACGGGACATTTTTTGTGTGGCCAGTGTTTGATCAGCTCACCAGTTATTAATTTACCATTTCTTTGTATTAAAATACTAATTTGTAAAATAATAAAAACGTTCATAGTCTAGCCAGTAGTATTTCACATTTAGTCTCCGTTTGTCTCCTAGTTCAAGTGATGAAGTTTGGCAAAGAATCACATAAGGTTGGAAAAGTCAGGTGTCCCAGTACCTTTGCCATATAATGTATATACATATACAAACTGAAGAAAAATGTCCACAGATAAGCTGATAAATGTTGATGTACATCTTTAAATGTACACTAACTTCATTCAGTAAGATGAAAAGGATTTAAAGTGTGGAGTGTGTAAAAAGTGAATAACCTTTTTTCTTGACACTTTTAGATACAATAACATTCATAGAAGAAGAAGAAGAAATTCTAATTCTAACATTTCTAATAAAGAATGAGCAGTTTTATGACCTACAGGGAGCTGGATGCTCTGGATGAGGTTTAAAGGATAACATTGGGATACATTTGGATTTTGTGCAAACGTTTCCACAAAGAAGCTGAAAGAAAAACCCTCAGATTTTAGATTTTTGGGGGAGAAATTGAAAATGAGTGTCAAAATTGTATCTGTTTTGTATACTAAATGTATATATGTACAAATGTATATGTGTAGAGAGAGAGATACATACATACATACATACATATATACATACAATTACAATTGGAGATGACATTATGCCACATTCTTTATTTCTTATTTCTACAATATCTACTGAACTACACAAACATTAATTCCATTGTAAATATTAATAAACCCTGTATAGATATAATCTAGATATAACATTTCTTTTACAAATATAATTCTATTAATCTAACCAGCATCTAATTTCATCTAATTCTACTTTTTACTCAGAACTATGCTTCCCATCAGCCAGTGGACCCCTAACATAACTTGGTCACATGTCAGTACACGTCTGTTCCTTGTCACCTTGATTAGCCCTTGTATCAAGTCTCAGCTTTTTTTTTTCCACAGTTGCTGTTGCTTGTTAGTCTTCAACTTCTTCATCAGGTGAAGGTTTCTTTGTTACTTTAGTTGTAGGTTTTATGTCTCTGGGTTATATTTTTTACGCCTAATTAATAGATATTATCTGCACTTGTATTTGCATATTCTCGCATTATGTGACGCTCTCGGATGTATATTTTCTTTACCTGGTTTTGGTTTGTTACAGGTTTGAATATTGATCTCATTAACTTTCACAAGTCTTTATTTTGTCCTAGAGATATGGAACTTTTGGGTCAGCATGTGATCAGAGAGCACAGAAAACAATTAAAACATAATTTAATAAATACATTTAATTCAGAATTAATGGCTTTTTTGCATTTATGTGGGAGGAAATCCATAAGAGGGATGCAGTTATGGGAAAATATACAGGGTGGTGTGATGGGTCCCAGTAAAAAGTGGAGCTACTATTATTAATGGTTTAAAATTGGTTGTACGATGTGAAGCGGTACACTATGTCCGGATGCACTGCTTACTGATAATGGTAAATGGTGACCTGAATGTTTTTAAAAGTTAAAAGAAATGAAGCATGAAGTGAATCCTGGCATGAGTTAAGAATCTGCTTGGTGGACCGGGACAGAGAGCATGGAGCTGTTCTGGTGCTGACCCGTCTCCAACATTCACAGCACACAGCACACAGCATGTCCAGAATTCCAATCCAGTTATTCATACTGTTGGGGCTCTGGCTTCCATCTTCGGACAGAAAAACAGACATCTGCATTTAGTTTCCTCTCCATTCAGAAGACTATCACTAAATAAATCTTTTTGTTTTCACTCCGCTTGATATAAAATCAACCAGGACAGAATTTAGGTGGACTTCAACATGGAAAAAGCCCCCTTTTTTACCCCCTTAGCCATAGTCTCTGTGTGATTGCATGCTTTAACAAAAGCATTGGAACAACTGACCTTTCCAGCCATATATGGTTCTTCTTCCAACTCTTACCAGAACTTTAGAGACACACAATTATATAGAATGTCTTTAGCATTCAATTTTCCCTTCACTTGAACTTGGAGACCCAACCTGTTCCAGCCTGACAATGCCCCCATGCACAAAGCCAGCTCCATGAAGATATGCTTTACATGGGTTGGAAGGGAAGATCTCCTGCTATAGAGTGTGACCTCAACCTCAGGGGATAATTGTGAACGCTGACTGCATCCCACGCCTTCTCACCTCATCTGCATCAGTACCTGGCATTAATAATACTCTTCTGGTTACAGTGGTACAATCTAAAACCCCCCACAAAGTTCCAAAATCCACGAATTTTGGACGCACCCCCACAGCCCCTATGGTACCTTAGTGAATTCATCTAGACAATATGCCAGTAAGTTGGTTCCTTTTTAATGCATACTAGAAAATGTGAAGTAATGGACAGAAATGCTTTTCTATATATTGTTTTTATTCAGTTTGAAATTTTTTGTAAGACCATCGCCCAACACACAGTTAATCAGCTATTATAGTGGACTATTTAGCTATTATAAATACAAAATTATATATTTTATATAAATATTTTATATAAAAAAACACTACTTTTATGGGAGGGTTGTAATTTCTAGCTGGAAACCCTAAAAAACAGGATTCATGCTATGTTTTGCAGTGTGATTCTTTAAAAAAAAATAAAGAGAATTTTGATATGTAAAAAAGAATGAATGACTTCAAACACTTTAAAGTCTTTTAAGTGGTCTCTAATCACCATTTACAAAATGAAAAATTAATGTAATATACAAAGAACTGGAGCAGAAATACATGACCCTGTGGTGTCTCAGTGTCATGACCCCAAAGGTTGAGAACTTAGAATGTAATGGAAATATAGATGCAAATGTAGGTCATGCAATTCCTTCTGCTGTTTTTCATGCAACATAACACCATGCAGTATCACTTGACAAGTTCGAGGCAGGAAATGATAAATTGATGCTCAACGAGCTGGACTTAACCTTTCACAGTGGAAGATTAAATATAACGTGCAACAGATAAATCAGAGCATAGGTGTACTATTGGGACAGATTTATCTTTTTAAAAAACTTCCTTGTGGGAGGTTTACTGGTTAAACTTCTACACACACCCCTGCTCTGTGGATTTATGAGCATCTGGCAGGCTCATTCGGCTGGGAAAAAAAAAAGTTCAACATACACACTTACACATCTACTATATCAGTGTACAGTATACAATTAGAGTCTGCTAGCATTATTACTCCTATTATTACTTTTATTACTACTGTTTGTCCCAAGGGCATCTGATATAAATGTGCCAGCGAGGCTTAACCCCACCTTCATCCTTTCTTTAAAACAACACAATTTTATTGATTTCCTTCTAATGCAAAACTATAAATTCATGCAGCATATCAGGGACAATGATGGTTGAAACCGACACCAACACTCCTATTCCAACATGATGGTTCTTGAGAGGTTCTGTAGAGACGACTGGGCAGTTTCTCCCATTCTTCTCTACAGAACCTCTCAAGATCCATCAGGTTGGATGGGGAGTGTTGGTGTCGGTTTTAACCATTTATTTTTAATACATTTGTAAATATTTCAATCAAACTTCTTTCAAATTGTCATTATGGGGTATTGTTTTGTAGATGTTTCAGGAAAAGAATGAATTTTATCCATTGTGCAATAAGGAACATAACAAAATGTGGAAAAAGTGAATCCCTGTGAATT
The DNA here is from genome assembly GCA_014706435.1 of Silurus glanis. Taxonomy (NCBI): domain Eukaryota; kingdom Metazoa; phylum Chordata; class Actinopteri; order Siluriformes; family Siluridae; genus Silurus; species Silurus glanis. The sequence goes on from JAAIIK010000109.1 coordinate 1,751,962, forward strand.
CTTTTTGGATGCACTGTATGTGGAAATAAACACCTATTTCGGAGATATGGCGTGAAATTAAACAGGTCATGCAAATGAATCATGTAACAATATTCATTTTATAAAAATCAAACAAGATTATATTTCAGTAAAATATATCACACGCAGTACTACAGGCAGCGAAACGCTTAATTCGACTGGACTGTTAACAGAATAAATATTATGAAATGAAAGAATAAAAATAGAATATAATTGCAGTCAAAAAAAAAAAAATAATACAACAATAAAGTGCAATAAAAAGAAAAACAGAAGATGGCGTAAATATATTCGTCCAGATTTACATTCACATCCTGAGGGGGCAGAAGCAGTGTGACTTCTTGATTGCTATAAAATAAAGTGCAGCTGTGAAACATCAGAAAAAATGCAATTAAGTTAACATCATCCCAAGAAAGAAATTTGTGCATGTGCAAATAAAAAAAAAAAAACATGGAAAAAAGCAGGTCTATCTGTCTCAAAAATCACATTAACAGTGTTCGTGTAGGACTAAGATCAGAAATGAGAAAGCAGTGGAAAGGAGCCATAGTGTACATCCAAGCTCTATAAGAGTTATTTAGAACGCAAATAGTCGTCTGCAGTGATCTCTATCATAGAATGGCCTGCTCAGTCACTGCACTCAATCCTATAAAACTGCTCTGGGATGAACAAAACGTTGGCAAGTTTTACAAGAGGCACTGCAAAGTATTTCAGCTGAATGTTTGAAAAACAAACTCTCCTGATGCCAAGAGGAAAATTTTTTTACAGGCATGTAAAGCTGTTATTCATGCTAAAGGAATAAAATCTGTACATATATTTATTTGTTTGGTCAAAGTATGTTTCTCAAAAAAGATTCGGAGTTTTCAAACTAATGAATAATGATAATAATGACTTATGCAATTATTAAACCAAGAATGATGAATCAATGTGGCAATGAGAAATAATTTGCTTTAATAGCAAATTAGATCAGATTAGTTTAAATTAGATTAGATTTAACTTTATTGAGTTTACAGAGCCAATGAAATGCAGTATTCAATCAAACTGCAAACGGTCCTGAAAATATTCTTTTTTAATATTTTGACATATGAATTCACGTTTTTATATCGTCACACCTGCAAATGTGAAAAAAAATGTGAAGAACTCCTGGTTTCATGTGTCATGTTTGTTCTCTCAGGTTCAACTACAATAACAACACTGAATCTGTCTTTTTGTCTGGGTTGCACTTTTTTGAACTGCTTCTTTTCTTTAAAAAGCCTCTAAATTGGCTGTACATTTCGTCTGGCACAAAGCCTGGGAGTCGAATTTATTTTTTCTGGGTGGTGGTTGCACATTTTGGGGATAAAGTTTCTAACGCAATCATCGTATTTTTTTATTTGTTTTTCTTTCACAGCTACTTAAATGTAGCCCCTAGTGGGATAAACTCAATTTATGAAGGTGCTTTTTCCTCATAATCGTTTAATTTGTTGTAACCCCAAATTACAAGGCCAAAATCTCCATGCTGAAATAGTCACGTTTTAAACTCTTAACAGGCAATGAATCACTTTTGTTATATACTGTGTATATACACAGTAATGGACAAAAGTTTGTGGACACCGGACTATAAGATTGATATGTGCTTTTTGAACATCTCATTCCACATTCCAGTCCAAATTACCTGTTATAATCCCCTTTTCGGTGAAGATGTTCTGCTAGATGTTTGAGTGTGCATGTGGTGGTTAATTTGGGGAGTTTCATCCAGACACAAGGGTGTTAGTAAAGTCAGGTACTTATGTAGGTGAGGTGAGGAGGCCTGGGGTGCAATCAGCGTTCACAGTCATCTCGAATGTGTTCAGTAGGGTTGAGGCCACTCAAGATCTTCCACTCCAAACCATGTAAAGCATAGCTTCATGGAGCTGGCTTTGTGCACAGGGGCATTGTCATGCTGGAACAGTTTTGGGTCTCCTAGTTCAAGTGAATGGAAAATGGGAGAACTTGGGCAGGTTTAACAAAAGTCGTGCATCTGCATTTTGGATCATTTGCATTGGACGAATAGCATACACTATGAATTTGGCACATGCATGAAAATGCATTAGTCATATATTATATGGAGAGCAAAAGGGGGTGTGGCATTTTTTGTTCCTGTTCTTCCTCTTTTTTGACACATTTTGAATCTTCGTCCTTATTTCATCTTATATCGTTGCCTGTCGCATATGAAATTCGACGACCTTCATATCAGAATCCTATTTAAACAGCTTTCAATTTTCAGAGTCATGCCTGAAATATCTGGTGAGATTTATTTTTTTATTATATATTAAACATTGAGGTCTCAACAAAGTAAATTCACTTTTTCTCTTGAGTTCATGTGTGTTTTTACAACCTTCAAATTGTATTCATCGATGTGGCTCGCTCATAAAAGAAATATTTTTTTTTTGGCACGAGCAGCTGGCCACAAAGCCAAAACAATTCTCTCGTGAACTGCAGTCCATATAAGCAACCAGCGTGTTTGCTGTTTCTTATGGAAGCAGATAAAATCCTAATTAAATAAGTTATGTAAGGAATAAAACACATGGGATCATGTTGTTCTAGGAAAATAATCATCTGAAGTAATTATTTTCCAGCAGCTAGATTTATACGATGTATCCTTTTTTTCAGCCATATGTGTTTGTTTTTTTTTCCCTAACTGTTACCACAAAGTTGGAGAGACACACTTGTATTTGTGGTACTCGTGGCATTTTCTCATCAGATTCACGAGGTAGTCTCCTGGACTGGTTTTCCATTCACAGTTGTGTCTTGTCAAGGGCTTATTTGTGGCCTTGCTACTACAACTACTGTACAAATCCATATTATGTCCAGAAACACTCAGAGAAAAGACAGTCCATCATTAGTTTAAGAAATGAAGGTCAGCCAATCGGAAAAAAAAAAATTCACGAACTTTGAATGCATCCAAAAGTGCAGTCTCCAAAACAATCAAACGCTACGATGAAACAAACTCACATGAGGACCCAAGAAAATAAGACCAAGAGCTACCTCTGCTGTAGAGGATAATTTTATTAGAAATACCAGCCTCAGAAACCACAGATTTACGTAAGTGGCAGAAAATTTTAACATCCAGAGGAGAGTGTGTGAGTCAGTCCTTAAAAATTGCAGTAAAGAAACCATTCATTTTGAAGAAAATACATGTACTGTATATATAGGTATTTATGCTGGTTTACCTAGGCATCACCAAAAAAAAATCGAAAAGATTTTTTAAAATTAATTACCTTATATTATTTTAAATAGTATTTTTAATAATAATAATACTTTTTGTTTTACTTAAAAAAACATTACTTGATTTAAAGTAAGACTGTGTAAGATTTTAACACATTATCTATCCTTCCCTAAAAATTTCTAGGTACTTCGTTCCTAACTTCTCTTGAGTTACACTTGTATTGACCACCCACCAACAGCAGATTACCATAGATCGTTTTGAAACGTACTCAATATTTTACCTAAAGGTGCCTCAGTTTTTTGTTCACAATTGCCGTAATTATACATCCTTAATCTGCTGTCAAATTAAGATATTTTTTAGGATATTCATTTAAGCTATGTTTAGGTGTGAACAAAACAGCAACCCCTCTGCCACGTAATCAGCGCTTGCTTTTGAATGATCGCTGCAGGTGTCTGTGCCAACCATCTGTGGGCCGACCTGACATGTCTGCCTCTCATCTGAACATCTTATTTTCAAAAAAGTAATTCGACTGCATGCCATCACACAATTTTGCTGGAGGCAAAAGAATGAAAAAATGCATTGGCTCTGGATACCTGTTGATGTCTTAATAAATACAGTATAGAGGGGAAAATAACTATAATTGTATATTTAGATGTTTAAATGAAGAAAATTTAGTATTTAGTATTCATTTAATTTTGCTAGTTGTTCATCTCAGTTTCAGCTGAGGTTTTAATGTATAGATACATGGTAAAGTGAAGTAGTAAAGCCTCAATAGCACTGTACCTTAATCAAATCAATATATATTCAATATTGACTATAAATAAGATTATTCAGAGTGAAAACCAATGACTCCAAATAGGTTGCAAGCCAATTACATAGTTTTCATATACGTTTTTTATATATATATATTGTATAGAATGTACTCTTTGTAACACATCTCACTATGATAGCATTTTCTATCCACAGCTCATATTTAAATCATTCCAAAGGTCTGGTTCATCTATAAATCTTATGAATCCTTTTGTATTCATGGTACATACAGTAAAGTTTTTTTTTTTCATTTTGTTCATTTTCAAGATTGAAGAGATTCAAGTTACAATATTTTATTTGTCACAAACATAGGTTGTACAGAATACAACTTGCAGTGAAATGTAAACCTGATTGATTGCTCAGGAAAATGTGCATTTAATACAGGACTTGTAAATATAAAATAAGAGAAAATATGAGAAAAAAATAGAAAATATGGCAAAATTATATTCTATAATGATAGTGTTAGCTAGAAATTGATGGATAATGCCTTTGCTCAGGGCTCCAGCAGTGTCAGCTTGTTGGCGCTTGGTTTTAAACTCACAACCTTCTTATCAGAAGTCCAACATCTTAAACACTGAGCTACATCTTTCCTTTTCTCATATCACAATGCTGCCATCACCATCATGGAGATGTTGTTCATGGGGTGGTGATCTGTTTGCATTAAGCATATCTTTTAGAATAACGTCCCAAAGGTCACATGTTTGGGGGTGAATTAAATAGACTTATATATTTTGTGTATTGTATATTGTGAGATATTCTGGCCACTCCACCTCATTGCTGATCGAAGTAAAAAAATATGTGTAAAATACAAGAAAACAAAAATACAATAAAAGAGACTGTTGTCACATTGTTTCTCTCATATACAAGAACTTACATTTTGTCAGTTGCTTTGTAACATTAAATGTGGGAATATATATATATATAATTTTTTTTTTTTTTTTTTTTTTTTTCTTCAATTTCCTTTTAGACCTTTTTTTTTTTTATTTGCAAAAACCTACACTTGTCCCTGGGTTGCATAGACATTTTTTTAAATATTCTTTTACTTGAGTAGATGATTTGGTAACCAAACAGTACCGCCCCAGAGTATCTGAAAAGCTAATGACTTAAGCAAACATGCTAAATAATGCACCCGCAAATTCACTCATTCTTTGAAATTCATCATTAACGACAACAAGGACAAGTCTGGAAAAGTTACATTCACAGACACGTTAAGACGTTTTGGCCCGTTGTCCCCTCCACAATGTTACTATTGCACTCATGACACCTTTGTGGTCGCCCCGGGTGTGAACGCAACACCAAACTTGATTAACATCGCTGCCAACATTCCACGAACAAACACAAGTAATGAAATACATGTAAGCACCTGCTCTCCGAAAAGACAAGTCCTTTCCTTTACCCTTCGCCACCTGAGGCATAAATATCACACCAATTTCCACTCAATTTTATCCCTGCGTCTCTTTCAGGTAAATAAGTACGTTTCAGTTGCACAATAGTTGATCGTTCTGTTTTGTAACTTTTATCTTTTTTTTTTTTACATGGTTTGGATTCCAAAAACCACAACTAACTGGCGAAAACCGGAGAGAAAAAAATTCACTTAGTCAAAAAAAATTAATTCTTGCTGAATTGTTTTATTGCGCAAATCGAGAGGTCAAAGTCAAAACTTTAGCCAGCAGACAAATTAATAAACATATCAAGTTTTTATTTTAACAATTCATTCATACTCAGCATGCGGGTCTATTTATGTTCTTCTCAGGTTTCGCATGTGTGGTGCAGCATTGCTTTAGAGGTTGCAGAAGTGGAAGGTCCCCTTGTCAGTGCTCAGACCATACACGCACACTGCAACAAGTAAGTTTGCAGGCTGTCGTCCCAGCAGGAAGCCTCTTCTGAAGCTTACTCACAAGAAAGCCTTCAAAACGGTTTACTAAAGACAACCTGCCCAGAGCATAAATTACTGGAACCATTTCCTATGGTCTGATGAGACTAAGATAAACTTGTTTGGCTCAGATGGTGTCCAGCATGTGTGGTGAAGCCCTGGTGAGGAGAACCAAGAAAACTTTGTTTTGCCTACAGTCAAGCATGGTGGTGGTAGCACCATGGTCTGTGGCTGCATGAGTGCTGCTGGTGCTGGGGAGCTGCGGTTCATTGAAGGAAACATGGATTCCAACACGTACTGTGACATTTTGAAGTAGAAGATGATGCCCTCCCTTCAGAAACCGGGCAGAACAGCAGTTTTTCAACATGAATTCCATGCCCAGGAGGATTAAAGCAGTGCTAGATAACAATAGTGCTCATACAAAATATTGACATTTTGGACGCAGTTCTGACATGTTCACTTACGGTGTACTTGATTTTGTTGCCAGTTATTATGACACTAATAGCTGTATGTTGCGTTATTCTCAGAGGACACTAAATCTTTATACAAGCTGCACACTGACTAATCTATAATATATATCTAAGTTTCATTTTTATAGAATTGTCCCTTGATAAGATACACTAAAAAGGTTGCTGAAACGTGTGGGGTGTACTCATATTTGTGAGATATATTAAATACAGAATTAAAGAACAATACATGATCATTTAAAGAAATTATTATCGAAGACCTTTAGTAAACATTTGTATTCGGAGCAATGGTTCACGTTTGAGACATACGACATGTTATAACAGATTCGTATTTAATAGCCGGGTATGAATGAATTTGCATGCATCAAAGTTTTGTGGTTCTTGAGAAAACCGTTCTCATGAATATTCATGAATCGTTCTTTTTTTGGTGTCGAGGCCAAACATAATCCAAACTCAATATACTGTATATCAGCAAGGAGCTGCATTATTTCCTGTGATTTCACTAATTTGAATTATAAGAGCTCTAAGAAAGGAGTAAAGGGGTTTGATGTGCAGTAATATGAAATTATTAACAGTGGATGTGTGTGTGTGGTTTTTCCTTGAGTTTTATTTCTCCACAGCAATTCACCAATCATTTCATTTGCAGACGTGAATACATTTCACGAGCTCTCGTGATTACTCAGGTTGCTTCAGGTCATTGAGATCTTTTTTGCCTGGTTGGATTACTCTTGAAATTTTGTGCCAGACAGAAAATACAGCCAAAACCACAGTAATGATATGTTCACAATAAAATCAGGTTACATTGTTCTCAACACCAAAAACACAGAAAAAAAAAATACTCTCTCTAAACTGAGACATCTGAACTCTGTCAACCACATCCTGGCAGCGTCCAAACGTATCGTACTACATATATACTGTTACGTTTACCTGCCGGGGGAAACTTCATTTTGTCGTAATGCTATCATCATCGTAGGATTGACACACCTGTAACTCGGAGACTACCCGTATTTGTTCATTAGGTCACAGATTAAGAATACCATCGGTCTAAAAGTATATAAAATAGGAGAAGTGCTAAATAAAATATTTGCTGGAAGAGGTAGATCTTCAGATATTGTTTAAAGACCGCTAGTAACTCGTATGTTCAGACATCAAATGGAAATTCATTCCACAGTGCAAGAACAGTGAAGAGTCCTGTGGTATGCCTTCCTTGCACACTGAAAGTGACCTTTCAAGCAGTAGTACTTTCTATCTGGTGTGGGCAGCTACAGGAAGCCAGTGGAAGCATAGCAATGGGGTGGTGTGGGTTGAAAAGAATTCACGGGGCTGCATTCTGGATCAGTTGCCAAAGCTGAATGTCTTTCAGAATCAGACCTGCCAGAAGAGTTACAATAGTTCAGGCCCTATTGGTCCCCTATGGCAGCGGTCCCCAATCTTTTTTGCGCCACGGACCGGTTTAATGTCAGACAATATTTTCCTGGACCGGTCTTTCAGGTGTGGGGGATAAATACAACAAAATAAAATGATACGACCGGCATAAAAAGTGGTATTTTCTAAATATAATAATAAATGTGAATGTGTTTTTTGTTCATTTTGCTAGCTTGGGGGTTTCAATTTAGCGGTAATGTATTATGTGTAAGCGGCCAGAGCAGCCCCTTTAAGAAGGTAGCGCATGGAGGTAAGACATGTGACCGAGGCATCATGACATGCATCAAGAGTGAGTCATAGACAGATGTGTCGGAGAGAATCCGGTAATTTTCCAAAATAAAACATTGTTCAGAATCAGATAATAAATAAAACGGAGATAATGTAAGTTATGTATTCTTCCTGTGCGGCCCGGTACCAATTGACACGGGGGTTGGGGACCACTGCTCTATGGCATCAGACATAACATACCACCAATAGAAGGCAACAAATTAACAGTAAAACGCACAGGGTTACATTATTACAGCTTCCATTTAAACCAATACAATTCCTACTAACACCATTGAGTCTACAGTCCCTGACTTACAAATTCTTTGAGATTTTCTCTTGAATTTTTTTTGTTGGAGGGACTTTTACCCCTCTGTGTTTTCTACTCACTACATTTATAAACCATGGCTACATTCCTCTGTTATCATAAATTTTTATAGGAATTTAGCAGATGTTAGCTATTACTGGGTGAATGCTAATAACTAGCGGTTACAGTATACATTGGCTTTTTGACAATTCACCGTCAAAAAGCTTTAAAACCCTTCACCAATTAAATTTTTTTTACAGATGTAAGAGTGGAAATCAGACCTAAATACCATCACTATATACTACTATACCATCACTAGTCCTAAGGTTAGTTAGTGCAGTGTTGCAGTGTGATCGCTGTTGATACAAACAACTTCCTGTACCTTTCTTTTCTACAGCCGAGCTAAATAAACCTTGCTCAAGTGGTGCTGGGATTTGAACTCAAATCTGGTCCAATGTCCAAAATTAAGGCATGGTTAAGGCTCTGGTTAGCTAGTTATTCTTAGCTAACGTCGCCCTATGAAGCACTGAAACCAATTGAGTTCTCTAAAACTTTGGTTAATCTTTTCTTTTCTTTTATGTTCATACATTAAAGTAAATATAAACACTTTTCCACATCACATCGAGTGAAGGATTTAAACCTGGACTTTCACTTGCCATTAATTTGAATTTATTAGGTGAATAACTGCACAGTATCTTAAGAATTTCACTACTCCTTCCAACTCTCGATACTCTGTGTATAAAATTTGAAATGATCTCACAATGATTTAGCTTTTTCTTGAAATCTTACTACGTCCCATTGTGACTGTCATCGGCTAGAAACGCTGGCAATGTCTGCAACAACACAGCTGATAAATGATCCACGAGTTGGACGTAAAGTACAGGCAGTAACTTTAACCAAAATTCACACACTTTTTAATGTGAATAACTGTTCAGTTGACAATTTGTGTGGGTTCAGCTAGAGCTCTGACTTTGGCATGTCTTCTATGTAATTAATGATGAGTGTGATGACCGAGGAAAACCTTTGAGATGGTTCAATTTGACATTTTCATAACCTCCACTTGTCTGGGAATATGTTCTACATAATTTTGTGGATATTTGTGCTCATATAGCCACAAGAATGTTAATAAAGTCCGATACTGACTAGTGCTCAGAAGTTCATGCTGATGAGGAAGAAAGCATATAAACCACACATTGCCTGTGCAAACAAGACCGAGTGCCAAGAATATTTCCTGTACCCCTTTCCAATTATTTGAAATTATATATGTAGGTTTCAGACACAATACGGCTAAATATTTTAACAAGTATTTGCTATGACCACAAAAAAGAAAAAGAAAATATATATATATTGTAAATT
>JAAIIK010000109.1:1771986-1791193 GCA_014706435.1 Silurus glanis
GATAGATAGATAGATAGATAGATAGATAGATAGATAGATAGATAGATCTACCAAAAAAGTGCAAATATTCGCATTGTGCAAAGTGCTTGACAAGTGTTGATAAATATTTAAATATATATATATATATATATATATGTCCAACAATTAAATATAAAAGCACTGGGCAGGAAAAATAAGTAAATATGAAAATTTTAAATATGTGCAAGATATATGTAAGCCACAATATATGTATAATAATAATAATAATAATAATAATAATAATAATAATAATAATATATAAGTAAAAGATATGATATGTATGTACAATGATGCCAAGATAGTACCCAGTGTATATCTAGATAGTATTGCAGATTTATAAAATAAAATAGGATTATACTGTCAATTTATAATTATATACAGTTATACTTATACATAGATAATGCAGTATGTACAGAGTGGAGCAGAACTATCTGGTTCTACAGGTCACTGATATTACAGATATATGGCTGTATTGCTTATCGCTTGATAGAGTGAACTCTATGATACTATATATGGGACTGTTTATCATGTTTCACCGAACAAGAAAACATAAAACTAAATATTTAATTAATTAATTAAACTGCATAAGTTATGCAGATTGCACAGTAATGTTTTCTAATCATGTATTCATTTATTTATAAATATTATGAAATCGCAAATGATGGGAACCATGAAAAATGTAATTTCATATAATACAGTTTGATTTCATGCAATATTTCTTTTTCGGCCCACAGCCCTCAAACAAGTTTTTGGCCCTTCATAGAAAAAACTTGGGGCGCCTCTGATCTATAAGAACAGCAAATTTTTTTTAACATAGAAAAGCATTCATAAAGTGACACTGATTTGACATTTATAGAAGGAGTCTCCAGTGTCAGTGCTTGTATCCTGATATCCTGATAAGAGACACTACGAGAGAGCTGCTACAACAAAATCAATGACAGGAGGTTTGACAACTTTAAACAAAATAAATGGATAAATAAGACAGCACAAATTTTATAATAACAAGCAAAACAACAGTGTTCTTGTGTGACGAATGAGACGCTTCAGGACATGCTGATGGAAACCATGGACCATAGAAGACTTGCTTTTTACGTGAACAACAGATGATGCAACCCCAGATATATTGGTCGAATATTGAGGTCTTAGCTTTTGGGTTGCATGCCGTGAAAGTTTTCTCATAGCAACAAGGGATTAGATGCGTCCTGTGGTTCGAAATCTAATCATCCCATTGCATTCACAGCAAACTCTGAAGAGTGTAATCACTTATGCCTCTCCTCCACACTCACAAGTTACTCATGGTATATAGAATGTAGTGCAAGAGACAATAGGACATGTGTTATATGCTAAAGCTGAGGAGGTGTACACACCTTGGCAGATCTTCATCATCTCACTTCCACATACAGACCCAAAGGTCACTGGGTCATCAGGAAAGTGAAGAAATTGAGAATTAAGGAGTCCACTTCAGGAGATGGATGGGGAAATACTTATGGGAAAGACACTGACTTGGACAGAGACTACAACATCTTCAGTGTGGAGGTGATAGCGTAGTATTTAAGGCTTTAGACTCTGGATCGGACGGTAACAAGTTCAAATCAAGTAATTAACAGTAAAACGATAAATAAACAATAACGTAGAACATAATGAGGACATTTTTCATTATTTAAGGGCTTTGTCCACAATATTCACACTCTTGGTGTCACCCAAATGAGGATGAGTTCTGATTTCGTCTCATGTTCCTCTCAAGGTTTCTTCCTCTTACCACCTAAGGGAGTTTTTCCTTGCCACAGTCGCCCCGTGCTTTCTTGTCAGGGATAAATACACATAATTCACTTATATTTAGGTTCTATAATTCCTACATTCTGTAAAGCTGCTTTGAGACAATATACATTGTGAAAAGTGTTATGGAAATAAACTGAATTGAAACCCGTAGCTACCAACATATCTTATTTATATGATTCAGTCTTTCATCACATGAAGATTATTAAAACTTTGGTCCACAATGAATTACTGTACAATTTGCAGGTATGTTTGAGAAGAGCTCCCAGCAGCTACTGATCTAGGCAGCTAGCTCTACTACTGCCTAGATCATGGAAATTGTTCCGATTTCAGTGTGAATAAGGTAAATGCGGTGGCTATTGTAATATATTGTGCTGTAGGTCTTTTGAGTTAAATTAAATTCTTAATTAATCTTAATTAAAAATGTCATTAATTAGAGGTCCATGTACAGATATATGCAATACTCCCAACAAGCATTTGTAATGTATTTGTATTGATGGTTTTTTTCCTTTTAGTTGGAAGATTTGGCCATTTAAAAGTAGATCATTACAGAAAAAAGTGTGTGTGTGTGTGTGTGTGTGTGTGTGTGTCTGTTTGGTTCTCCACACTCCATTTCTTCTTCAAGAACCTGACAGACATTTAACAATCTTGGTAAATAAATTCGCCACATATAAAACAAATAGGTTATTGAAGGTCTCTATATGTTCAATGAATAATTAAGAAAGCTATTACAGTATAAATTGTGCAAATGTAATTTTAGTCAAGTGTAGAAGATCTTTATTAATTTTGTAATACAAAATAAGCACAAATACAGCACTACCCACTGACAATCAGATAAAAGTTTTGTTTATTTTATTGTCCTACTGTTTGTAGAATAAACACAGGAAAGTCAGAGGAATGGAGGCAGCGAGATGAGTGGTAGACATTACCTTGCAGTATATCATGGGAATGAAAAGCACAAGAATTAAATCTCCATTCCTGCTTGATCCCGTTGGGAAATTAATCCTAAAAAAAAACCAAGTATGCCGAGGCCCCGTTGCCCCTCCAGCATGGGGCACTTTGAGGGCAGTGAATCTCAGCCAGGCTCTCACTGATGTAGCCATGTGAACCGTTCAAATGTACCTAAAATGGAACATGATAGATGTTATCCTAACACAAAAGCGGCATTTGAAATCTTACTAATTACTACATAGTAAATCATGAATATTTAGAAGAATAATCAATATCCTGCTGAGTAATTAACTCGTTAAGTAGTTAAATAGTAATAATCTCTCATTACTTGCTTAGTTCATGTGTAAGTGGGTGTGGTGTCCCATCTGTGGTGCATTCCTGCCCCACACCCTGTGTTTCCCTAGGATGGGATTCAGATTCACACAACCACAGATATTTACAGGACGAATTCCAGGATGTAGATGTAGATTATTGAATTAATTGCAAGAGAGTGAACAATTACCCATCGACAGGATGTGAGCGGTTGAACTAACATACTATCTGTATTTATCATGAGCATATTCTGTTCTTTTTTGTGGCTATCATAAGCTTTTAATTACAATACAATTTTGTGGTGTACCTCAAGGTTCAGTACTTCTAAACTTTAATATTTGTTTAATATCAACAATATATATACAGTGGGTACGGAAAGTATTCAGACCCCCTTAAATTTTTCACTCTTTGTTATATTGCAGCCATTTGCTAAAATCATTTAAGTTCATTTCTTTTCCTCGTTAATGTACACATAGCACCCCATATTGACAGAAAAACACAGAATTGTTGACATTGTTGCAGATTTATTAAAAAAGAAATGTTTTTGAAACTGCTGGTGGGCCTGTCATGCTTATTATCTAATGTTATACTGAATTATTACTAGAACGGAGCAACAGTAAAGTCAGTAATTCTTTACAAAGAGAGACAGACATGGAGAAAAAGAAAAAAAGTAAAATAAATAAATAAATAAAAAGGTATGCCTAAATGTCATAAACTCAAAATGTGTTATGGGATTTCACATTACTTGCATTGTTCAATATCAGCTTTTTTTGCTTTTAGATTAAGTTTTATGACTCAGCATTTTTTTTTATTCCTGATTCTTGATTCTGATTGGTCAGTCTTGGTTGCAGCTGCTAGGTTAATCACACGTTTATATTAACATGCTCTTTCTAAAATGTTAGTGTTTCTATAGTAACTAATACTTTAACACAGGGTGAATATTTAAAATAAACAGATTTAAATAATAATAAGATTATTTTGCATTATTTTGAGTCTCCAGTGCAAGTGTTTGTTTTCTTCCCAACTGAGTCGTTCGGCATAGGAATCTGAAATGATTGAAAAGGTGTTTTGCAGGTGAACTCTCCAATACTACCTGATACACCAGGAAATCCCTTCCCCTTCCCCCATTTTAGGAATCCTTTTGTCAGTGTACTTGTTTTTCCAGCTTGAAAATTCTCAGAGATTGCACCTTCATCCTTCATTTTTAATGTAAACTACTGTGAGTAAAAATGAAGTGTATTTATTTTGGATTCAGCCACCAAAATTTTTAGGGGAACAAATAAAAAGGAAAAAACGAATAAAAATGTTAAAATCATCTGAGCTTGGCTAATCTAAGCAACTGAACATCAACAATGAAGAATATCAGCCACATAGACCCATTTCATGATTTTTAATATAAGATTTTGTACTGAAATAAAGTACAATTCCTGACATTTTCACAATTTAATACAATTAAGCTAAAAAAAAAGGATTTAAATCTTTATCAATATCTGTCTCCTGTGTTTATTATTATACTGCTTATATTATCCCTCCAAGCTAGGAGATGTTCCACAGGAGAGGATTTCCTGAGATCTTGCCCTTGAGCTATGACTCCACATGGTTCAGTCCTGCTCCTAATCTCAGCATGAAGGCAAACAACTGCAGAGGCCCGGTGAAACTTAGAACCCTTCAGGTGATCGCCGTGACACTTTGCTTGTGAACCGTCAAAGTGATGTATGACCTGCTGCTTATTGCTCCCTAGGGGGAAAAGCAGAGTGTTTTCCCAATGTGTGGTGACCCTTTAACTATCTGCAGCATTGCAGCCGGACCATATTGTAACTTTTCAGTGTTGCAGGGAGAGATAATGGAAGCAGACTCTCACCAGGGGATGGAAAAGGATAATAACCCGTCTCTGAAGCATTTGTTTGCTGTAAGGCGACTCCTCAACACTCACTGACAAGGTCTCACACCCGACTCCCCTGGGGCCGATTTTAGATAGACGGGTCTGATCCAATTATGGGTGGACACTGCCATTCAGTCACTCGTAGACAGCTCCTGAATGGAGACATAAAGACAAAACCCACCTGGACCTTGTAGTCCTTCTGAGAAAGATATCTGTTTTCTCCAGACTAGGGGTGCCCAAGCTTTTTTCAAGGCCAATTTTCCCTTTCTTTAATGTCAGTCTATAACAGAAAATGAGTGAAATGAGAAAAGCCAGAGTGATTATCAATGTTATTGTGTACTATTATTATTAGAAATGTTATTTATATTCATTGCTATTGAAATCCAAACATTTTACTTACTTATGCATATGGTTGGTGGGTGAATCTGAAAAATAATTAGGCTATGGTAATAACTAGAAGTCGACCAATAGTGGATTGTAGCGATACCGATAGCTAGGTTGGATCTTACTTGCCGATAACCGGAAAAAAACATACAACTCCATGTAAAATATTACGGAACTTTATTACAAAAATTAAAAAAGGGTACTGAATCATGAAAATGCGCAAAAGGAAATAAATATGAATATATTTCATATTCGCAGTCTCGTGTAAAAATAAATCGCATGCCGCTTTAGTGATTTGCCTCTAGAGGACGCTCTCGTAATGACAGCGGACCGGAAGCCGGAAAAACTATCGTTATTGATTTTCGCTAATCGCCGATAGTTCCACAGTACCCTATCGGTGCCTTGCCCTCTATTAATAACTAAGGAACTTTTTAGCGTAAAAGCCAAACTTTATTATCAAATACAGATATGATATGAGTAAAGCTCTGGCATTGTTCAGAGGGCCGTTTCAAATGTGGGGGCTGACCATAGATTGGAAAACCCCTGCTCCGGACTGTTACAAGAAAATTATCTGAATAAAGTAAAAAAAAATGTAATTCTTTATAGTTCTAAGTATTTAAGCAGATATGTTTAGATAGACGGGTCTGATCCAATTATGGGTGGACACTCTTAGACAGCTCCTGAATGACTTAAAGACAAATACCACCTGGACCTTGTAGCACTTCTGAAACCCTTATCTTTTGTTTTTCTTCTCATCAACCATTTTCTTTTCTGTTTATATCTCATTAACATTTAAAACTGACAAATTTATTTTACATTTTAGCATTTATCTCATACCACAATTATCTCATATACTACTAAACAGATGTGGATTAAGAGCCTTGCTTCGAAGACCAGCAGTGATCCCTTGGTGGTGCTGGGAATTGATCAAACATGCAAGGCATTTCAATAACACTTTCTATAAGTTCGATATTCAAAATCATTAACGTATACCTGTACTTTCAGTTCTCTGTAATTTGGTAACAACTCCTGAACCTCCTGAAGTGTAACCGTAAATCTGTGTTCATATTATGTTTGTGTAAATCGCAACACGTCTATAAATGATGTCAACTGGGACATAATTAGTTTTTTATAGGCAAAAATTGCGTCCATAAATACTGAATGAATGGCTTCTTACAGAAAACTTTAACATATCATAGGCTACACATTTGTCTTTGTTGAAGAACACATTTTCTTAGAATTATGTGGAAAGTCTGCCATGAGTTGTTGCTATTGAAATGACAATGTGTTATAAGGAATGTATTCATGTGAATAGACATATTAATACATGATAAGAAAAGTAGTGGTAAAAGATGAAGGTTCACAGGTACAGAAAATATAAATACAATAAAATGCTGAAAAATAGAATAAATTAGGAATCTATGGCTGGAAATCTTTTTGGGAGGGGAGGAAGCTTGAGAACAAGGCATTTGGATATTGTGCAAATGTACAAGAAAGATGGGTAGAGTGATTTAAAATATGCCATGAAGTACTTCTAATGCTGTTAGTACTATTACTAGTAATAATAATAAGAAGGAGAAGAAGAAGAAGAAGAAGAAGAAAAAGAAAAAGAAGTTTAGCAACATAGGGCTTATCCATTATTGCAAAAGTCTGATTTATGCTACAGGTGAAACCACTGGCTATGATTTGAAAATTCAACAAAGCTCTGTGGTATATTAAAATAAAAAATGTAAAATAATAATAATAATAATAATTTTGTCGGATCTCTATTATTACCATAAGAAAAATGGGAACCATCTATACTTACAAGGAATCATTAGCTACTTACAAAGAATTATCCTCGCAGTTATAATGTTATCAGTTTAGACATTATAGAAAACTGGTAGTAAAAAAAAAAACTTTTCTGGAGGAGCTGACAGAAAAAACACAAGCATTCAGCTATCACAATGTTCCTCAAGTACCAGTGAAGGAGTCAACATGTGCTAGATCTGAGCAAACTCCTACCCAAAATAATCACCAAGGTTTGGATGGCTTGCTGATGGCTAGCTTGGTGCAGTTCGCACTATATAATTCTCAGAGCTGTGTTTTTCCTTTTCATGCCCCTGGAATGCACTCTTAACCCCCTCCCCCCCTTCCAGACACGGAGGTCTCCTGCTGGGTCATAGGGAGCGGACAGCAGGAATCTCGTCTTGGCAGTCATGTCAGTAGCAGCAGACTCCCTGAGATAATCCCATGTGTCTGTCAGTCCGAAACCACATCTTGGGAAAAAAAACTAAAACACATGCTGCTTGACTGACAGTGGAAATCATAAACGTGATTATGTTACATTTGCTGGATGGTTGGTGTGGAATTAATTATGCATAGCCTTCGTGTTTTAGAAACTTTTGCCCTCAGTGAGTCTTTTTATATCATATTTTACATGATGTTTTACATTTATAGACATCTAAATATAAATATCAGCTATTACATTCAAACTATTGACAGGTGAAGTCATTAAAACTGCACCCATTAATTGGTTTAGTATATTAGTAAGGAAGTTAATTTTGTTGAAAGCAGGAGAAATGACTCAGTCAGAGCATCTCCATTAGAGCAGTTTTTGGGGGGGGATTCCTGGTATACATGGCAGGGTCATAGATGATGAGATGAGGATGGGTTCCTGTTTGATTTAGGTTCCTCTCAAGGTTTCTTCCTCATACCATCTCAGGGAATGTTTCATTGCCACAGACAACAAGTACATTACAGGTAGTCCCTAACTTCTGATGGAGATGCCTTACAATGACCCTATTGTAACTTGAAAAAAGTCGAAAGCATGTGGACTTGTCTGTGTGCATCATTTACTTGGTGAAGAGATTGAACCAGGATGCTCTATGGTCAAAAAGGAAGCCAGTGAAGGTAGTGTGACACTAGTAGTGGAAGTGCGTCCAGGCATTCATTTGGATGAATTTTTGGCATGTAAAACCTACTGAAACGTGGTTGTAGACCCCTAAGGTGGTACTGTTTAAGGCTCTGGGTTACTGATTGAAAGATTGAGGTTTAAGCCCCAGTATTGCCAAGCTGCCACTCTTTGGGCCCCTGAGAAAGGCCCTTAGTTAACTGTAAGTCACGGTCACCTGTATCGTGCCTGACCCTGGGCTCTGATCCCAGCTTCCTAACATCACTGGGATGTCCGAAGAAATAATTTCACTGTCTTGTAATGTACGTGTGACAAGTATAAAGCACTTTTCTTTCACAGAACCGTTTTTCCGAATTGGCAGTGACCTCTTTCAGGAGGATAATGCTCCCTGTACATCCACATAATAGTTTCGAAATGGTTTTGAGGAACTTGACAAAGAGTTGAGTTTAGTGTTAACTAAATGTTAGATCTCAGTAATATCGAGCATCCATGTGGATGATCTGGACAGACATTTTTGAATTTAGTGTTGACAGAAATTCCTCAGATCTCAATAATATCGAGCATCCATGTGGTTGATCTGGACAATTCACCTCATACCTTTCAAAACTTGAAGAATCTGCTGTGAATTCCTTGGTTCAACATTCAACAGCACACCTTCAGGCCTTCACCTGAGTGAACGGAAAATGTGGTAAATGAAAACCTTTTTTCTTTTTGAGCTTTTTGAAATCGCTCTCCAAAGTAGATCAATCTGAAAACGCCGTTTGCAGTGTGGACTGTGAAAATGGAGGCTTTCAAAAACGCATTGCCATGACGTTTCAAAGAGCCGGAAAGTAAATAAACGGCAGGAGGAAATGGCATAGGTCAAAGCATCTTATGTCTTATTCATACGCAGTACAGAGATGTAAGCGTTTACAAACCATGTTTTCAAATGCATCCGGGTTAGTGTAGATACAAGTACAAGGGAAACCTACAAAATATTAGGAGGTCGTTTCACGTTATGGCTTAAGCCAGGTGCAGACTGTGTGATTTTGGCCATAATTTGGTCGTCGGAGACAAATTTTGAAAATCCTAAAACATTCCTATAATCCTAGGATAGGAGTCTTTGATTGTTGGTTTGACAGACGATTAATGGTCGTGGCAATCTTTTTGACCTTTAGAACTAACAACCAATAGGAGGGCCGAACCTGACTACGCAATTAGCATGAGAACTTCTAACCACCTCAGAGGAAATGTTGAAGCGAGTTAGGTGGACAATACAGCAAGAAGAGTAACTAATTGAGTTATGGAGGGGAAAAAAAAGTGTTTGTATGACGTTTTTATTATCAAGGCATGTCATAAACCAAATTAACACTACAGATTTTGTTTGCTGCTAGCTATTAGTAAGAGAATGCAGGTCTGAACATGTCATGGATTGCTAATGAATTTTTTTCTTGAGTACGATTTTGACTGTTGTACAGTCTGATGTTATGGCAGCTGAGAACCTGCAGGGTGACATGGGGAGTGACAAGTTTCCATGCCCCCCTTTTTCCCTTTAAAATAATTTCACAGTTTATGTAATTACGGCCTTAAAAAAACATAATCTTTATTAACACACTCCCTTGTTGTCTTAGCACTGACTTGGCCTTCATTTTGTTCAAATAATATATTACATGTGCACGTTTGCACGTTTGTCCAATGTTTTCTTCCCTATAATAATGAAAGAACATCTGCAAAACCC
The DNA here is from genome assembly GCA_014706435.1 of Silurus glanis. Taxonomy (NCBI): domain Eukaryota; kingdom Metazoa; phylum Chordata; class Actinopteri; order Siluriformes; family Siluridae; genus Silurus; species Silurus glanis. Next base: position 1,781,920 of record JAAIIK010000109.1, read on the forward strand.
TACCCTGTATTAACTACTTTGTTGGAGAACCTTCACACTCGTCTCTACGTCTAGTCAATATTTTCTTAAACTTTGCAGAAGGTAAACAATCTTGCATCCCTAAAACCTGTACAAGCTCTTTGTTGGCAGAAGGATCACATGCAAGATTTGCTGCATTTGGCTCTTGCTAGTGTGTCTTGGCTTCGTTGTCTTTCTCTGAACACCAGGGGTAGGAAATTCATGAGGAGACACAAAGCAACGCCTACAAATTTATTATTGGATTTTTGCAGGAGGAACCGTCCACAATTCAGCACATATTTAGAGCCTTTAGTTTTTTTGAACAATCGAGATAAATAGAACATTCTGTGGCACTGAGCGACTGAAGTCAGTATACTGTTAGTCAGTAGCGTTGATAATGATAATGATGATGATGTGGTGGACAGTCCGCTCTTATACTTTGTTCCATTATGTCCTATAAGTCTGCAATTGTGTTGAGATATGATGACTGAAGGCCGTAGCATGTGGTTTTCATTATATTTATCCTCATCAAAGCGATCAGTGAGCCCTCAGTGTGCCCTGTAGATGAGAGTTGAGTCCACGCCCGTCAGGATAGATAGGCTTCATCATCAGTCAAAAGAACTTTATACTGATGTCCAGTGACACGCCGGTCCAATCCGTGCCAGCAAAATATCCCTTCCTTTCATTTCATTTTATTTTTACTCGTCTGTATATAGTCCTGCTTTCCGCTTGTTATGCGATTTCTTATTGATGTCGTAAATTCCCAGATTCGGCATTACACAATCTAGGCCGAATTGTTTTGTTGTCAGACATAAGCTAACAATAAAGATCCCGCGTAATGTAAATTATCCCCTTTTTTTTCTGAGGGTTGTGTGTAAACCCTTGCAATGAAAACTGCTGCTCTGGAGGAAGCGAGATTTACTTTATTTGGCAACAAATGAAATTCCCGATGTAGAACAGGCCCCTGTTACTTATCAAACTGATTTCCTTTGACTCAAAACTGCATGCAGATGGGAGGAAAACAAATGCCTGTATAATAGAGCTCAGCCTCTTTGGGTTTCTCTGTCTCTGTACTTTAGATTTGGCACTCCCAAATCTAAAGTAGTTCTGCTTTAAAACCATATTAGTCACACTGCAGATGTGTAAGTGTGAGGGTTTGTTAGTTAATAAGTGTGCAGAGTTCCATATGTGCTTTAAATTCAGATGGAGAGATTTAGTGACAATCAACAAGTGTACTTAATTATGTGCAAATATCGCCTCTGTTAAAGTCTCTATAGCAGTGACAAGCAGTGCATTTTACACCCAGGCCTTCAGTGTAAAATCAATCAATCCACCTCTTAATCCCATCAGTATGAAGCCACGGCTAGAGAAAACATCAATATTATAGAGAAACGCAGTAAAACAGAGCGCTGCATCACAGACAGGAATCTCATGTAGCGAGAACGAATCTAATTACTAAAGCAAGAAACTTGACCACATTTCAACAAGTCTTCTTTTACTGCAGCCACAAATGCACCACCCACATTCGTCGTCTCTACAGTAGAAAGAACCCATAGAAACTCCAACCTAAACTTACACTCATTTGTGCTGCTCATTTCTCATTCTCATTTGGAAACCTAACTAAGAGCAAGTTGAGGATTATCTTCAAATTCGCGGGAATCCGCAGCGGGACCGAATGTTCAGGAACGTTAGGAATAACATTTTAAACTGTTTTCACTAAAAAAAATTTAATAGACATTTTTAAAACACATTATTGTATTAAAGATGACATAATGTCTAGATTAATTCACTGAGGTACCATAGGGGCTGCGTGGGTGCGGCCAAACTTCCGGACCACTGTATACAGGATTTTGTAATCTGGAAGCCACTGTGAATGAGCTACATCTAGTAAAAACAATAACATATCAAACTAGTGCTTTAATATAAACATGTAACTGAACTATGATAGACAGACACCAGTCAAAATCTAGAATTTGACAGCCCAATGGTCTGAATACAGTTCGAGAGTTTTAGAGAGCATCTTCATATATATATATATATAAAAAAAAGAAAGCAGTAACTGCTGGTAAGTTAAAAAATCAGCTGCCAAAAATAAATAAATCAATCTTAAATGTGTCACACGTGGCCTGCAGGTGCGCTGGCATGTCAACAAACCTTTGTGATAAAAAAAGAATCGGAACGTCAAGCCTGATGATCTATGCATAAATCTCATGAAGACACTCATTTTTTACCCTCCCGATCCCACCTTGCCTTGGATTCACATCACAGCTTGGTTTCATTCCTTACCTATATTTTCCTGCATGTGGATGTCAGTCCTTTTTATTCACAGATCATTTTTTATCTGTCTCGTAAAGCTAATATTTCAGGCAGAATGCTTATACGTAATAATATGTTCCAAGTTACCTAGCAGCATTTGTACTTTTTAAATACATTGTATATAGAGAATATTTCATTTATTTTTCATTTATATTTTGTTAATATTTATTTATCTTGTAATCCGAAGCAATCTCTGGTAAATAAAACCGTCAGGATAATTATATCTTATCTTATCTTATCTTATCTTATCTTATCTTATCTTGTCTTTTCAAAATAAGATTCAACCGATTTTTTTGGATCAGTCAATTGATTTAATGGTAAAGTCAATAAATGTTGAAGTTATCTTAGAAACAAAAAAAATACTCTTTTCTGAAGCGCGTCGTGCTTCGGCTTTAGACTACTGAACCTGTTCCAAGATTGTTTCACACTTGTTGACAGCCAGTGTCAAGTTCTAAGAAAGTCTAATGTGGGTGCTGAAATCATTTAGAATCAACACAGCGCCCTTAAACAATTTTCTCATGAGATCGGGTTGCCTGATTTTGGCTATTGTTTTAAGTGGCATTAGGACCTGAATTTGTGGTGCAGACAAAATGAAATTTTGCTTTTAAAAATGGACATCGTCACAAAACAACTTTACCGAAATACATTTTGTATAAGTTTGTTCCCTATAATGGTACGTTTGTCCATATGAGCAAGCCAGTGGCAACGGTGGCAAGGAAAAACTCCCTGAAAAAATGATGGAAGAAACATTAAGAGGAACCAGACTCAAAGGGAACTTCAACTGGGTGGCACCGAATGTCCATTCATACAGCACTCAGGTGCATTACATAAAAATTACCATTAAAAGTAGCCGTTTTATATGTTGACAAATAAGCTACCAAGAGGTGACCATCTGTGAGCAACAGTATGGTTTCATGCCGAGGAAGAGCACCACAGACACATTATTTGCTGTAAGAATGTTGATGGAGAAGTATAGAGAAGGTCAGAAGGAGTTGCATTGTGTGTTAGTGAATTTAGAGAAAGCGTATGACAGGGTGGAGAGAGGAGTTGTGCTATTGTATGATGTAGTCAGGTGTGTCAGAGAAGTATGTGAGGGTGGTGCAGGACATGTATGAGAACAGTGTGACAGCAGTGAAGTGTGCAGTAGGAACGACAGACTGGTTCAAGGTGGAGGTTGGACGCTCTGAGACCTTTCCTGTTTGCAGTGGTGATGGACAAGTTGACGTACGAGGTCAGACAGGAGTCTCCCTGGACTATGATGTTTGCGATTTTGTGATTTGTGGTGAGAGTACGGAGCAGGTGGAGAAGAGATTGGAGAGGTGGAGGTACACGTCTGGAGAGAAGGGGAATGAAAGTCAAGACAGAGTACATGTGTGTGAATGAGAGGGAGGGCAGTGAAGTGGTACAGTTGAAGGAAGAAGAGGTGGAGAAGGTGGAGGAGTTTAAGTACCTGCGGTCAACAGTACAATGTAGAGTGTGTTAGAGAAGTGAAGAAAAGAGTGCAGGCAGGGTGGAGTGGGTGGAGAAGAGTGATAGCAGGAGTGATTTGTGATAGAAGAGTATCTGTGAGAGTGAAAGGGAAAGTTTATAGGACTGGGTGAAACCTGCGATGTTGTATGGTTTAGAGACAGTGGCATTGAGTAAAATGGGGCTGGAAGTAGCAGAGCTGAAGATGCTGAGATTTTCATTGGAAGTGATGACGATGGACAGGATAAGAAATGAGTTTATTAGGGGGACAGCGCATGTAGGACATTTTGGAGACAAGGTAAGAGAGTCTAGATTGATTTGGTTTGGTCATGTGCAGAGGAGGGACATGGGGTATATTGAAAGAAGATTGCTGAGTATGGCACCACTAGGCAAGAGGAAAAGAGGAAGGCCAAGAAGGAGGTATATGGATGCGGTTAGGGAAGACTTTCAGGTGGTTAATTTAAAAGAGGCAAATAGTAGAGGACAGGGTGGTATGGAGATGGATGATCCACTGTGGCGACCCCTAGTAGGAAAAGCCAAAAGAAGAAGAAGAAGGAAGTAACTATGTTTCCAGCAGACAAGATGACAGTGAAAACAACTCCCCGCTGCCTTTGTGTCTTCACCTCGGAGGAAATATAGATGATGATGAATGAGACTTTTGAATGAGGATTGAAGCTCTATCTGGTCTCCCAAGAATTTAGCTAAACTTTTTTTCTACCCTCAAAGTTTCAGTTCCTCATCATTTCAAGACTGGACTGGCAGGTCTGCCTCTAAAAGACATTCCTCACAGCACTTATCTCACCCCACACTGTACAACGTTCTCTCCGATCCTCAACCACTGCTCGACATCTCTCAGGGTACAACAAAGACATGCTTCTATGCTTTTCTCTGTTCTGGCACCAAAATCGTGGAATAATCTTCCACTTGATATCAATACAGCTGAGTTTCTATCAGTCTTCAAACGATGTCTTAACACTTACCTCTTGAAAATTTTATTTAATTTGTACTTCTTAAAAAAAAAATAGCTTTTTAACTTTTTTTCCACACCGTAGTTTTATCCTGATGGTACTCTTAGTCTGTGTCCTAATAAACCAGTGCCAGAATACAATTATTGATACAGATTTTGGCACTTTGTAAGTCATGCTTTTTGCCAAATTCAGTGAAAGTATATGTAAGTAAGATATTGCTCCTCGTTTCATTTTTTTGCCCAGCTATTATTGTACAAAAATATAATTTTAATTAACAACAATATTGCAGAGTTCTTTCACCATTTTGAAATTTTATTAATTAAAGGTCAGGGAGTAAATATTGGGTTTAGGGTGATCAGTTAAACATTTGCTCATAAATGACTGTCACTGAACAGCAGCCTGGTAAATAAAGCAGAACGATGGGAAAAGATGGTGATGACAACTCTTTTGTGTGCAGTCATCATGACGACGTGAAAATGCTAAATCTGTGCCCATTGGCGAAATGCCTGAAATCCTCTATGATCACGATTCTGAAGTGTGTTTGGAATGCAACTCATTCAGCATTGTAAAGGTTTGGTGTAAAATGCAGCCAGATGTTACAGGTGAGATACGGTGTCCTGGAAGTGCAAAAAAACATTAACAAACCAAACCAGCAACAGCAAATCAGAATCGATGATACCAAAGCAAACAGGAAGCAGGACAACACATCCAGCAACATTAAAACTGAAAAAAGAAAGAATAAAGACTCGTTAGTGTTGTAGTTTAATGTCACTGTCTATATTTATATCTGTCTATGTCTATAGATCTGTTTAGCGCAAAGTGGGTGTGGCTTACTGGAGTTGTAAATGAGCCCAAGGTGGGAGTATATACTTCAGTTGAGATGCCAATAAGATAGGATCCAGGGCATAGTGAACGCTTAAGATTCACACCTAGGGGCAATTTAGGCTAGGTCTTCACTAATCTGTTAAATAAATACATTTAAAAATGCCGTTTTTATCTAAAAATGTTCCAAAAGTTGCTTAACCACACTGAATTAATTGAGAATGTATTTCCACTTGTTTTGCATTTGCTGTCCTAGTTCCGGTTTGTTGATATGTTTTTTTTTTTTTTTGCACATATATATGTTTTGCCACCAAAAGTCTAATCAATATATGGTTTTACTCAAGCTCAATCACTAGTTTTCCCTCATCATCGCTGCTGCTGGACCTCTCCTCCTCCTCTTCCTCCTCCATGTATCCATGTGTCGCATTATTCTCAGTAGGATTACTCTGTATATCGGATATGCATGTTGGATTTGGATGTATGCACGAGCTGTTGGTCTGGTTTGAACATGATTGACGTGTGTACATTGGTGTGGTTTTAATTAACTGACAGTGTTCTGCGGTGCAAGGCATCGCCACGCAGTGTTCCTCCAACATGCCGATTTGCACTCTTCCATCTGTTTCCCGCTCTGGTGCAGGCCTTTGAACTTGCGAGCTTGTCGAATGAGTCAATCGCAGTGCAGAGTTTTTGGTTTGAGTCTCTTTTTGTACCTCCTTTTGAATGGCATTGACCAAAAGGGGATGAGCCAAGAGATGCCTTACATCACCTGGTGCTTTGGATGACGATGGAAAGCTGTCATGATGTCCGAGAGAAACATGCTCTTTCACTATTGTAGGGGTTTGTTCAGTTTGTTGTGGAGGCCCATTAGCACCGGGACTGCTTACTCCAACATGATCTTTGTTCCTGAGACACTTGCTTTCATGTGAAGGGTTGGTTATTCCACAGATTGTCGATGTAGCGCTGATGGAAACATGCTCAGGAGAAGCTGTCGGATCATTAGTCATGGAAAATGTGGAAAGGTCCAGATGTGGTTTCACTGCTGTGTGGTGGCTTTCAGTGCACTTCCCCTCCTGTTTAAAACACAGATATACACAGATATGTGTAAAGACAAAAGACACGCTGAAATCCCAAAATGTGATATAAATTATTTCATAGAGTAAATAATCTAAACAGTGTCAGACCCGTAACACACCCGCCTCCAATTTACACTTTAAAACATGCACAAACTTGGCAAGTGTTAGGAAGCTTTATAGTAAATTACATTTCCAGCTTCTAGCAACTACTTGACTTACTAGTTATACTGTAGAAATAACAAAAGCTCTAGCCAGTTAGCTAACATTATATAACTGTTTATAATATTGTGAATTTTCACTAAATAGATTCTATTAAATCTAGGAGCCAAGTTTGCAGACTAGCTCTAGCTAACACAAGGCTAATAATTCTCTTGAGGTGTTTGCTAGCAAATGCTAGTCTTCCCTTTCTAGGATGGTAGGTAAAACTGATATATATATATATATATATATATATATATATATATATTTAATTATATATATATAAAAGAGTAATAAAATATTCTACTCAAATAAAAGTACTGTTACTTAAATGAAATGTTACTCAATTACAAGTAAATTTTACCAGTCTAAAAATGTAAATTAATTAAAAGATTGCTCAAAATAAAATGAACTGAGTTTCTTTTTTAACAGTGGTGGGGGATTCTAGTGTTGTTCAAGAGAGACAAGAGGATATAAATCTCAAACTAGTTGTTTTTTTATTAAAGGAACACCATTACAAATTAAAGTGCAACAATAAAACAATTATTTAAAAAAAAAAACACTAAGTGACTTGAGTCTAATATGAGTTATGTACTTTTGCAGCAAAAAATAAATCTCCTGTCATAATGTAATTTATGATATTGAGCAAAATCACAAATGCAGAATCAGAATTTAGAGAGCGAGTGCACGCATTTAACAACGCATTTGTTCTCCACCTATCACTCCACTCCACCCATGTAATAATTACACTCGAATAATCTGACCGAGTCAAAGAATATATTAGTGTAAGTTAAGTAACATTCTATCCAAGACCTCATCTTTCTTTTGGCTCACCACTTTTTTGTTTTCAATGGATTCTTCCTCCTTTTTCGTCCACGTGCTCTTCGTGTCCCATGTCCCCACCCATTCTGCTTTATCTCCACCTTCTCCGCTCTTAGATTCCAGGGGCATCCATGGCTGTCTCGTTTTACCTGCCTCCCATTGGAGCTTTAAGCTTTGAAGAGAAGAGCTCACCAGAGGCCCTAAGGAAAGAATTGTTTAATTCCAGTTGATTCAAATCTCTGAAAAAAAGCCTTCCACAGCTTGCAGGGTTCTGCTGCCAAAGCTTGGCCTCGACTCACCTTGCAGATTCCCTGAGGTGTCAATGACTAATCTCTAAAGTTTGAATTCCGCAAACCTTAATGCTTTCACTTAGTTAAAACAAAGATATGTTGAGGTGTAAGTATCTTGTTTTTAACACCTTCTTCACCAAAGAGCAATATGTAATACACCGCCAGAGCAGACAGGTTACTGGAGTTCGAAAAAAAAAAATGCATAAGCTGCTGAGATAAATACATTCATATGTACATATAACAAATGTAATTATTTAATTAATATCATGTGGTCTATAAGGAATAAAAAACAACGTGGTGGTTCGATATGACAAAACACCGGAAGTGTTTCATAGCCCTTTATCCTAAAGCACATATTTCAGGTTTTCATATATTTTCATTAATTATACAATAAAGTGCTTATGAATCATTCATTATTACATTTAGATTCAATAAATAAGAAGCATAATCTAAACAAGTCTGTGCATAAGCGATAATCCCCAGAACCTGTAATTTGTTATTTGACTTCCAAGCTGACCTTTCTGGCCAATCAGATTCCAGGATTCAACACCACAGATATGGAAATAATTGTCCTCCCAGATCAGCTCATGATTGTTTTGGCTGAACTCTTGCACGTGCCTCTGTGCTCTAAGTGGAGGCCCGGGACATGTCGGTCATTTGTAATGGAGACAGGCAGATAAATCCCTCCCAACCCTAAGGCCGGTGTATAGAGACCTCCATGATGGACCTTCTGTCCACTCCTTGATAATATCTAATCCGTCAAACTCACTTAAAGGAGGCTGGTGCTGGTCTTCATTGATTTAAAGTAACATGAACTGAAAAAAGACTGATCAGCATGAAGAATGCTTTAACCTATCAGGCTTATCAGAGGGGGAGGTGGAGGTTTTGTTTATTCTGAGCCCTTCTGATCATCCTTTGACCTTTCTTATTTTTGGTGCTGTGACTAATTCATGTGGACTTTGACCCATGGAAAGGGAATATCCTTGGAACTGCTACAAGGCAACTCGACGCTGTTAGGACTTAAAAGGATGAAATGTTTTTTTTCTTAAACATGATTCTGATATTGAACGACTGTGAATGATCAGGAAGGGTTCGGTCAAGGAACGCATCAAGGTAAGAGATTATAAAGGAAGAGAGAATAAACAAATCAACCTGACTTTCCCACTTTATTCACGGTTTGCTAATTCAGTAAAGCTGGTTCTGATATCTTGATAACCAAATTAATTTTAGAAATACATAATTTTTTTGCAGCTATGAATTTGTTCTAATTATCATTTTTTTATATTATTCTCTCTCTCTCTCTCTCTCTCTCTCTCTCTCT
>JAAIIK010000109.1:1791293-1810253 GCA_014706435.1 Silurus glanis
TATATATATATATATATATATATATATATATATATATATGTGTGTGTGTACTATCTTCTATTATACTGGTATCTGTTTAACAATTCAAAATTATAGCACTGTAATCACAATTTCGTTATTTGACCTAAAATACTACTACAAAAAAATGTGCAAAGTTTTGTATTTAAAAACCAAAAAATCTATTTTTTTTCTGCGTTGTTGAATGATGGGGTGGGAGCTTAATGGTCAAGACATTGGACTTTGGCTCCGAAGGTTGTGAGTTCAAATCCCAGCCACACTAAGCTGCTATTCCTGTGCCACTAAACAGGGCTCTTAATCCCATGTATAAATAAGATGAAATGTAAGTTGTTCTGGATAAGGGTGTCTACCAAATGCCATAAATGCACCTTTAAATTCATAATTCTGACTACTCATAAGGTGTTCATTACTTTTCTTTCTTCAGCTGGAATGTGACCCATGAGACTCAAATTAAGCACTGGCCACATATACAGTCCTAGATGTAACCCCCTTGTCTCAGCTTTAGACTAGACTTTGAAAGCAAAATGTTGTCTGGATTGATCTGTAACAGCAGTTTGATGTTCTACATTTTTCGATCTGTCTCCACTGCATGCACCTGACAGGTTTTTAAGGTTGTTGTGGACATCTTCCGCAGCTAGTGCACTCTGTGACCTGCTTACTCTTTCTGTGGCCAAGGTGGAGCGTGACAACTGACATGATTTGGTTTGGACTGGTTCATCTTGATTTGAAGCTGAAACGGGGGTCATGGGGGGACTGTTTGTTTCAGCTACTTTTTTCCTACGTTTTGAACCCCGTGGCTTAAACAACGAAGCGGCTAATTTATGAATTTTTCCTGGGTTTTTCCCGGTTTCACAAACTTCAAGCCAAAAAACTGAACCCCATAACATTAGACCAATGAAATTTCCGAACGGAAACGAAAAAACGCACCTCACCTGTGTTCTGAGCTGCACGGCTTCGGGAGAAAAAGCGTTTTTTTTAAATGCACGACGATGCCAAAAGATAAACTCCCGAGAGAAATAGTTGTGAAAGGAAGGAGGAAGACAGTGAACAATGACTTTCTTGGTCGGCTACTGTTTAGATACAAGCCGTTGTAACGCGTTGAGTCAGGGTTAAGAGATAGCTCGAGTTGTAACTCCAGTTGCAACAGAAATCATATCAGCACAGACAGGTTTCCAAAACTCGTGCTTTTTTATTTTTCTTGGCAACAGCGTTACGGGTTAGTCAAAAAAACTTAGAAATGAGCATCAGAAAATAATAAGGACATATTCCTCATCTTGAACACACGCAGTAATACCGGAAAAATGCAGTGCCAGGCTATTCCCAAAATACCGCTATGCTCCTAAAGGAAGCGCAACATATTTCACCCGTTACACCATGTGTAACGTGTCTTTCGTTAAAGCCTGTGTAAAGTACATTAGTGTAGATGCGGCTTATAGACAGGTGCGGCTTACTTATGTTAAAAATAAAAATATTCGTAAAATTCAGTGGGTGTGGCTTATATATGGGTGCGCTTTATAGTCCGGAAATTACGGTATATATATATTAATCTATAATATTAACCTTTACAACGACTTCAGTTTCAAATCAGAGGTTTACATTAATGTACTCGTTTTGAATATGTTATCGGCTTTATTACCTGTAAAAAGAAAAATAATGGTTTCCACTACAAATACCATGAGATTCTAACTCACAGGGTTACACCATTAGAAATTTTAATCAAATCATAATTTAAATCCACAACTTGTGTTGTACTGACTTACATTTACATTTACAGCATTTGGCAGAGGCCCTTATCCACAGCAACTTACATTTATTTTATTTATACAACTGAGCAACTACGGGGATAAAGGCGTTGCTCAGGGCCCTAGGAATGGCAGCTTGGTGTGTGGCTGGGATTTGAACACACAACCTTCTGACCCAAAGCTTAAACCACAGCTACCCTTTCATGTGGCAGATGCTGTGCATAATAACATTATTAATAGGTTTTTTTAAATAAGAAGTATTTTATATATATAAAATAAATAAAATAAAATCATTTGATCATGTATTTCCTGAAGCTCTATATGAGAAGTATGTACGTTTCCTGCATTAGATAGTTTTCAGAGCAGAATGAAATGACAGAGTTTGTATTTTCTCAGCTGCCTTTTTGTGTCTTACTATCTTCAACATAGAGGCTGGTGAGCCAGTGACCATATATAGCTGCTGTAATCTAAGTGCAAACAGGAACTAACTTGTTTCTTGGACATTCCCTAACTGCGTACGGGTAAAAAGTATTAAAATAACAAATAATTGCGCAGAAACATCGTGCAAAAATGACAGCACACAACTAATTATTTCATTCCTCACAGTTTTACAAAAAATCTAATGAATAAAATAGGTGTATTTTGCTAACTGTTGTTGATTCTTGGAATTCAATAGTAATAATAATAATAATAATAATATAATAATAATAATAATAATAATAATAATAAAGTAATAATAATAATAATAATAATAATAAACGTCATTGCAAGGTCAAAAATGTTCTCTATAATTGTGTACGTGGGAGAGCATCATGTGAAATGATTGTCAGTTGTCTCCATCTTGTGGAGATACTGTATGCAACTACATTTTAAGTTAGTCTGTATAAAGGTTCGTGCTTACACTTCATGAGCTTGGTGAGGTTGAGATTTGAAGTCATGACTTTCTGATCGAAAGCTATAATTACTAAGCTACCAGCTCCATTTGAACTAGGAGACCCAAACCTGATCCAACATGACAATAAGGAACAAAACCAGGTCCATGAAGATATGCTTTACATGGTTTGGAGTGAAAGATCTCCTGCCAAAGAGCTCTAACCTCAACCCTATTGAACACCTTCGGAGAATTGTGAACACTGCCTGCACCCCAGGCCTCTTCACCTCATCTACATCAGTACCTGACTTTACTAGAACTATTGTATCTGAATGAGCAAAAATCTTCATAAAATCTAGTAAAACATCTTCCCAGAAGAATGGAGGTTATACAGGCATCTATCATTTATAATTATTTTAAATGAGATATGGTTTGTTGCATCTAAATGAGTTGCATAGAATACATTTCTCAGAGATTAAATTCTTTAACAATGTAGTAAACCTCATTATTAAATGTATGGAACTCACCTTTGAATGGATCCTGACTGTGAAGCATTTCACCAGGATCCAGTGAACATTTTATATTGTCCTCTTTAAGACAGTTGGATACTGACCCACTGGACTCAAATTGAGTACTGGTCACATGAGCAGTCCTAGATGAGGTTGCCTTGATTTCTTCAGTTTCTGACCAGGGTAAATGTTGTCCGGATTTATGTTTATCATGATTCGACCTGTCTCCAGACTTGTCCAAAGGCTGTTGTGGACATCTTCTACATGCTAGCAGCCTTCTCCTTAAACTGCTTACTCTTGCTGTACCGGAGGAGGAGACTGAAGACAGACATGATTTGGATTGGATCGGGTCGTCTTTGTTTAAAGATAAAATGGGGGTCATGGGGGACGCTACAGAAATTAATGATGTGTTTGCAAATGGAGGGTTTGGGTTTCTTTCAGATATTTCTGGAAAAGTTGCAGGTTTCACTTTCACAGCTTTGCCCTCAGAGGATGCCCCTGCATTGTTGGTAGACGTCACAATTGTATGAATTGTTCTTGATCTGCCTGTAGGGTCTTGATTTTGCTGACTGCCGCAAATTATGGATGTGGAATAGTTTCTCAAAATCTGATCATGCACAGAAGACTTATTTACTTCTGTCTGACTTTTTGCATCGGAATTGTCGGCTGAAAGTTTGTTCAGGTTCTTGGTAGGCTGTTGTTTAAGATATGATCTAGAACTACTAGCAAAGCCTGCAGTCCCCAGGTCTTCTGGCCCTGTACTCTTCTCAGGTGTTGAACTTAACAATTTGCACTGTTGTCCCAATGCCATGCTATCCAGAAAAGGTGGAACATTCTGCTCGGACTTGGATGGTGACCTCGAAATAACCCCTTTAGTGTCAGAGCTTGTACTCTTTACCTTGTCTTCAGTAACTGTTGATCCAAGCGACATGAGGGTTATGTCTGGGATGTTGCTGAGCACACCCCTGTTTGAATTGCCATGTTCAGCAGCTAGCGTTGTTCCTGTGATGCTAGAGCACTGTTTATGTATTCCCTGTGAAGCGCCTGTTTGGATTGTTGGAGCCCCAGAAGTTTCTTTGCTAAGAAGACAATGATTTACAGTACTTTTATAGTTCTGTGTTTCAATATGCGGCTCAATCAGTGCAAGCTGCTCATCTGAAATAAGTTGCATGACTATCTGGAGGTCTGCTGTTTGCATGTAAAAAGTGTCCTGAGATCCCTGGATCTCTGTGCTGCTTATCCCCAAAGAGTTGTCATTTGTAGAGCTAGGAAGTACAGGTCCAGGAGTAACTCCAGGCTTTGAGATCATGATAGGTGTGACAGGATTGTCCTGTACAGATGCCACATTTCCAACATAGACGTGACTATTTTTCGATAGAGATGAAGAACTAATTGGTGAGATTGAGCAATGAGTTGTGCTAACAGTGACATTTTGCTTGGTGAATGTTAACGGAGATGCTAATGAGACCGATTTTGTAGAGGTTGATGTGTAGGCATTAGTATCCTGACAGCTGTGCACGGTAGACGTCGTGGTCATGGCCTTTGTTATGGCTGTAATACACAAACTGTTTTGTTCCTGTCCAGTGGCCATAGCTGATTGGTTTTGGGTTGCAGATGGTGAAGTTGGTGTAGGTTGCTGATTCAGACTTACATTCTGTCTGGGTGAAGATCGATTCAGCGAAGAAACTTTGGCAAGACAAGGATCTGACATGCCATCTGTCAAAACAGGAATCTTTAGCTGATACTTGGGAAGAAAGCTTGTCTTGGCTTCAGAAACCGAAGAGATGCAAGAGGAGACAGAAGGAGACGCAGATGTCCCAGTCATGTTGGCCGCAAAAAGCGGAGAACTGTGTCTCTTGAAAAGGAGTTGTCTGTGATTTGTGGAGGAAGACAGATTGGTGAAACTGCCTTGCCTATTAAGACTTGACCCACTGTCCCCCTGCAGTGAAGTAAGGCTTGACTTTAGGGGCACATCATTGCTTTGAAGTGGTAATGATTGACATGGGTTGGTGTTTATTTGTCGACTGGCACAATGCTGCACCCTTAGGGCTTCTGTATTTTCCACACGAGCTGAGAGATGTTCATCTGTCTTTTGTTTTTTCCTCTCTGAAGGTATCGGAGTTAAAAGTTGTTGTGCCTCTGGTGCCTTACCTTTTTCTTCGGTGCATTTTTTTGCATTCATTACAGTCCCCAAGTCTGATCTTGGAATATTAGTTTGCTTGGACATTGATTGTATTATTGGTGTGTTTTGTACAAGTACTAAAGAGGACTGAAGGCTGGATGTCTGTGCTGTGATGACATTAGGAACGGGAGACAAACTCAGATCAGAGCAGGAAGTATAGCTCACAGATATAGATGCAGATGAATTGCTATCTTTCTGTTGGCTCATTTGAATCCCCCGGCTATCAGTTTGCTCAGGGCTAAGCGTGGACTTTTTGCTCTTCAATACAGAGTCTTTCTCAATGCTGTAGAGCTTCTTGAATGTACCTCCTCCATACATGTACCATTTATTGTAGGCAAACTTTTGCGCTTTCTTCCGTCGACATCTTTTGACAGCCTCCGACGCCATGTCAGTGCAGTCTCCATCAGAGCTGAGGCTACTAAGGCTGCCTCTATCCAACGGAGATCCTTCTGCCGCAGATAAACCATCCACCGCGACTTGTCTGACCAGTGAACGATGGCTTGGCACGTGTTGATCAACTGATTTAAATGGATAGATGTGTCCTGCACTACACCTCCTGCTCAATGGAACATTATCTGCAGGATTAGGTGAAACCGTGCTGTCTCTGTTTGGAACGCCTACACTAAATGGTAAAGAACTGCTTCGGGTTAATGGTGCATGTTCCAAACTGGTCGAATGTTGTGTAGGCATAGAGCTGTAAAAGGCCCTACCATTTCTGTCTTGCTTCTGACAAACTTGATGTTTGCTGCTCCTCATTTCAAAATGGAACGAGTCTTTGTAAGTGTACCGCATGGGAAGATCGATGCTGCCTTGCTTAGACAGAACTGTCTTCCTCGGCCGCACGTTCACCAGGTCTTTGTCGTCTATTACCACACTGTTTTTAGAAATCAGCTTCAAGATATGTTCCTCAAGCTTTTGTTTCTCCTTAAGTGACACTTTGCCTTTGATGTCATCAGAGCCCACATTTGAGAGCTTCTCCGAGGTTTCAGGTATGTCCAGTTCCCTGGTGGGATTGTGCTCATCAATGCCAGGACTGGCAGTTAAGTGCTGTTCACTGCTTTCACTGAAGCCTGAGTCCGTGCTATCATGGCTTTGTGACTTTGGAAAGAGCGCCTCCTGCCTCTGAAGAGGAGTGCGATTTGGAATCAGTGGAGCACGTCCATCTTCATTGGAGCTCTTTGCCTGGATGGGTGCAGCATCCGGTGAAAATTGAGGTCCCCTCTGGGTATGCGAAATGACTTGTTGCCCATGTGCTGGTGATGCAATAACTCCAATCACTGCAGCTTTGCATAAAGCCCAATCTGTCTCGGAGCCTGTCTTGACTTCTGAACTACCAGTGCTCGTTGGTGCAGTTGGAAGAACACTATCCTTTCTGTTTGTGTCTCCTGTATCTTCATTTTGTAATTCCAGTGAGGGGCTAGAGCAATTCTCCCTTGAGCATTCAGTGCTCTCCTGGCTGCTAAAGGATGCCTTACCAGATTCGCTGGACAGACGAGCATGGGCCTGGGTGCGCTTGTGTTTGTAAAGGTTGCTCTGTGTCTTGAAGGAGATGCCGCAGGTGGAACAAGGATACGGCCTCTCACCGGTGTGGCAGCGCAAATGCTTTTCCAGCACACTGGGTTTCAGGCAGTCCCTTCCACAATGTGGGCACACATGCTTCCCTGCAGACTTTGGTCTGGATGAAGATGTTGAAGGTTCAAGCCTCTGCTGCTGAAGTCCTGCCCCACTGGCTACTTTCAGAGTCAGAAAGGGCAGAGCCTGGTTGGCATACATCGGCAGGGACAGAGATATGACCGCTGCATCCTGCATCGCTGCTGGCTGGGCCTGAGGGTAGGATGGCATGTTGGACACTGGTTGTATGTACATGGCCGGGAGTGAGGCCTGAACATGCATCTCTTTCTCTTGCTGTACAGAGACCAAATGCTGAGACTCAGAGGCTCGCACAAAGCCTTGCTTGCCAGTTGCCATGGTAACAGCACCCTCGTAATGTTCAGAAACCAAGCCTGCTAATTACCTGCAAAAAGGAAACAGTTTTCATTAGGCCCCCCAAGTCCAACGGTTTACATTATCCCCTCCCTTATGAATAGGAATACAATTATTGAGAATGCATTTCCCAAAAGAATAACAGGCATGCTGCAAAGCATCAGTGCAGAGAAAAGATAATGTTTATCATGATAGAACAGTTTTGTAATGATCCTGCAACATAATAAATCAGTCATTTTCTTTTTTTATTTACAGAGTACGTGGGGTAGCTCAACGTAGTAAATAGATTCATAGATTGACATGAAGTAAAATGTCAAAATATTAAAGATGGAATTAAAATAAAAAAAAAAACACAAAACTTAGATTTTACCTTATTTCAAAAAAGCAAGGATCCTGAGAAGAACAGCAAGAAGAGCAGTACTAGAAGAACCACACATTTGCAGTAAAAACCATCTCGGCTATTTGCATACTGCAAAAACGTAAATAATGAGATGTAATCGGAGACTGTACACAGTTTGGTAAAGTTATGACTCATCCTGAGCCTTTACAAATAGAGCTAGGCTGAATAATGTGTCCTGGAATGTGCAAAGTTTTTTTTTTTTTTTTAAAAATAAATGTTCATCTTTAATCATTAGACTGTGTTTAAACAAGCAGGTAGGAAACCTAAATTGAATTGATGGCTGTTTAAAAGTAAATTGGCTCATAAAATATTTTAAACGTTTATTTTTTCCAGTGAAATTATTTCACTATTAATTCAGTATAGCATTCTACAATATCTAGTATAGTAAAGTACCAAATAAGTACCATAAGTCTAATAATATTTTAATACAAATTTTAAACATCCTATTATTTAACAAAAAACATCTAAATGATGATACAGGGACAATGGTGATGGTTTGTTAACATATATGGAAGTGTTTTTGAGGTTTTTTTGAACACTCATGGGAACTTTCAGGACTTTCCAGTTTCTTGATAACACGACAAACGACAAGTGTTTCTGCTTGTATAATATGTAAGTGAGAGAAATACAAGAGAAAGGCTGCTAAAGGAACGAGTACTATTGGTTGAACTGTTTTATCGAATAACATATGAACTATCTTGCTTCGCTAATGTTCCACAGCATTGAAAGAAAAAGTATCTTGGTAGCTCAGTGTTTAAGGCTCTGGATTACTGATCTGAAGGTTGGGGGCCGCTCTTGGGTCCTGGAGCAAGGCCCTTAACCCTGTGCTCTGACCCCAGCTTCCTAACATCGCTGAGATTTGTGAAGAAAGAATTTCACTGTGCTGTAAAGTACATCTTTCTTTTATAAAAGTAAAAACATCTCTCACATTAGTTAGAATTGTAGCTTGAAAAAAGTCGCTGGGTATCACAGGAATAAAAACATTTCAGGCATTTCAGAATGATGCGCTGTGCTGCTTTACACTTTTTTCTTTCCAACAGCATGTGCTCAAGTGTTTCGTTTATTCCTTACGTAAGTGTTTAAACCCTCAGTATTATTGCTTTACCTGATCTGTTTGTGCATGCACCATGACCACCCACCCAACACACACACACACACACACACACACACACAGACACACACACACACATTTACATACGCACAATACCATGTGAGTATCACTGCTAAACTAACAATGAACCACCACCCAAATAATATCAACGATAGGGGATCGATGATCACTAAGAAATGATTTTGTTCACAACCCTTCCAGGACTTTTTTTTTTATTTCCAGCAGGTGTCTACTTTCTTGTTTTTGGCTTTTCTATATATCACAAACTCATTTAACTCATTTAGGTCTTACTTCCTCTGTTTGCAGCTTTGTTGTTGACTCTTATTGCTTGTCTCAAAGTCTTTTTTTTTCTTTTGCTGAACTAGAAAAATGTCACAGGTTTAAAAATAAATAAATCGATTCACACAAGATAGGAACTTTTTTTTGTCATATTATTAATATTTTGAATGGATTGTTTCCTTAAGTTAAACGGCCGATGGATAAGCGACATCGGTTGCGATTAAAATATCTGTCGAGCCACGCTGCACTGCTTGATTCGGTTCGTTCGCCGTTTGAGATCAAGCCACAATCTGAGCATTCTCTCATATCAGTTTTTCTTAGTTTGAATACTATCTGTTTACCATCAAACCACCACACGTGTGAAGGACTTCCTTATCATCAGATTGGGAAAAAAATAAAGAAAAAAGAATGTTACTCAAGATAAGAGGTAAGTACGAGCAAGGTGAAGTCACTTACCAAAAGTTTTGTGAAAAGCTACTCCAGCTTTCATCCGTGCACCGAGGGGGAAATCCATTAGCTGACCTCAGAGCATGTAATTGCGAGCAGAGCATGCCACCCTCTCCCCCTGAGGCCCTGTTCCTCTTTTGTCTCAGTCGTTTGTTGCAGTGATGGAGGAAATACAGGACGTCATTCATGCAAATGTGAGTAGATGATGGAGACACCACAAAGTGATGCACACAGAGACAAAGAAAAAGAGAGATCGAGAAAGATCATGGAAAAGAGACAGAGAAGTAAGAATGACTGATGAGGATGAGGATGGAGTGATGGCCATCGAAAAAATAAACAGTACATGCATGGAGAGAATACAGAACCGAAAGTGGCTGTGAAATCCACGTTAGAAAAGAGGAAGTGAGCTGACATGCAGACTTACCTCGAACTGAACAAACCTCCACACACACACACACACACACACACACACACACACACACACACACTCTCGCTCTCAGATTCATTGGCAGTCGCACTCAGCACTGTTAGTCAGAACCTGACTTCTGGCTCTGGTTCTCTCTCTCAGTCACTCACATGCACACATACACACACCCACACATTCATACACACACACTCACACACTCATACACATAGGAAAGAGAGGAGGACTGGAGCTAGCCATGTGTGGATGTAGAACATGCGCGGGTGTATTTTTCTCTTCTTTCTGTCCGTTTTTTTTTCTCCTTCATTTTTTTTTAAACAAGTGTTTGCCATCTAAATTCATCGTTTGTTTTTTTTCTTTTTACAAAGTCGAAGACACGCACCATCTGTGACCATGGCCAAACTGCTGATTGTCTGTGAAATATGTAATCGCTTATAACAACTCTATAAAATGTACGGTATATAAAATAGTGTTTTTTCAAAACCTTGTCCAGAAACAATTGCCATGGCATTTAATTTGGTGAGAACATATAAACATATCGAGGTACAAAATTCTAAGAATAAACCAGCACATTTCACAATTCTGATAAATTTTATACCGAAAGAAATAATGCCCCTAGGACACACCATTTGACTGCTACATTCCCTCTACTGGCTTCCTGAAAGTTCCTGCATCATATTTAAAACACTGATACTTACCTACAAAGCACAATTTGAACCAGCCTTTATGAGGATATCAGGGAGGTGGTAGCTCAGTCTTTAAGATGTTGTACTTTTTACCAGAAGGTCATGAGTTCAAATCCCACCACCACCAAGCTGCCACTGTTGAGCCCTTGAGCAAGGCCCTCAACCCTCAACTGCTCGGTTATATAGACAAATAAATATAAATCACTCTCCATAAATGGAAATCGAGATCCAATTCCAAAATGTGGGCCACTGTGTTAAATGTAAATAAAAAACGGAATGCAATGATTTGCAAATCTCATAAACCTGTACTTTATTCACAATAGAACAGAAACATATCAAATGTTTAAACTGAGGAAATGTACAATTTTAAGTTGAATTTGATGGCAACACTTGGGACAGGGCAACAAAAAGTAAGTACGGTCAGTAAGATCATGATTGGGCATAAATACTATATCTTAGAGAGGCAGAATCTCTCAGAAGTAAAGATGGGCAGAGCTTGTATGTGTCCACAAATTGTGGATCAATTTCAGAATAATGTTGCAAAACAGTTGACTATTTCATCATTTACTGAATATAATATCATCAAAAGCTCTGTACACCAGGGACAAGGTAACCAAATATTTTTTATTTCTTTTTGGAAACCATGGATAATACGTCCTCTGGACTAAAGAGGAGTGGGATCATCTGGCTTGTTTTCAGTGCTCAGTTCAAAAAGCTGCATCTCTAATGGTATATACAGGTTTTAGAGCAACAAATGCTTCCATCCAGAAAACATCTTTTTCAGGCAAGGCATTGCATATTTGAGCATGACAATGCTAACTGCATACTCTCCACAATTAAACAAGAAAATAAAATTAAATGTTTGAACTGAGAATATATAGCATTTTTAAGAAAAAATAAGGTCATTCTGAATTTGATGGCTGCAACAGGTCTCAAAATAGTTGGGACAGGGCCATGTTTACCTCTGTGTAGCATCACGTCTTCTGTCTGTGAACTGAGGAGACCAGTTGCTGAAGCTTTGGGAGAGGAATGTTGTCCTATATGTGTCTGATACAGGATTCTGGCCGCTTACTAGTTGTGGGTGTCCTTTGTTGTGTTTTTCGTTTCATGATGCACCAAATGTTTTCAATTGATCAAAGGTCTAGATTGCAGGAATATGGATTTATGACATGTACAATTCATTGCATTCTTTTTTTTAATTTACATTTTACACACTGTCCCAACTTGGAATTGGGATTGTAAGCATCAGTAGTATGAAATCAAATAAAATGCGTCAGCAGCCTTCTTTCCACCTCCGAACAGTTGAGTCTCTATTTGAATCTAATCTAATTTGAAATCATGTCTAAAAACCGAACTTCTCTAAGGGTTCCTAAATTGCTTACTAATTATTTTTTCTTCCAACAGAATTTTAGACTGATGGTCTTTTTGGTTTGTGTCCTACTAAACCAGTATTAGAATGTACTTATTGATGGACACATTAATATGGTGTCTTCAGTATAATCTTCTATATATATATAAAGCTCAAATACCACTGACTGACTCACTCACTCATCACGAAATCTCAAAAACCACTGAACGGATTGCAATGAAATTTGGAACATACCTTCCTCTTGGGTCTTAGGTGCTCACTAAGAAAGGGTTTTGAAAAATTCGCCCTGGATCGCGGCTAACTCGCGAAAAACGCGATTTCTCACGCATTGTAAATTCTTCGAAATAACATTACGGATCCTAATGAAACTTAGTACATTCTTTCTTATTAGATGTTAGATGCACGATAAAAATTATTTTCAAAGTAGTTTGCCCTATATCGGTACTACAAAGGGGTAGTACGTTATTTGTTGACGTTACGTTCTGATCTCTGATCATCCAGTCCTGCTCAGTGCTTACTGCTTATTGCCATATTGCTTAGCGTTCTGCCTTCCGTAGCGAAGCACGGGTACTTTCAGCTAGTATATTATAAAAGAAAACACTTCAGTAGAGTGGCTTCCTGTAAGGACTTCCCTAAAATGCATCATAGGGAACGTCTTCAAGATTGAAACTCAGCTTTCTCAGTCAAATTGCCAAACTGCTTTTTCTTTTCCTTTTTCTTATTTATTGAGAAAAAAGAAATCTGACATCAGCTGTCAGCTGTTTATGTAGCTGTTATTGCATAAGTGATAACAGGAACCAACATGTTTTGGCAATGTTTTGCAACATTACACACAATGCCAATTGGAAATGGCTAAGACTTTATTTTTTAGGATATCAGTAGTATAAGATATCCCTATAAAAGCACATTGGATAGTTTTTTTTGTTTTCTTTAGACATGGCAATTCTTTCGTAAGAAGAATAAAAAAAACATCCATGTTTCATCCTGACTGATTGGCAGTATGACTGGATCCTTTTTGTTTATCCAACTACTTGTTTGGCTTCAGTTTAGTGATACCATGTTGAAAACAACAAACTTCGCCATCTGCAGAGCCACAATTTCACTCCAGAAAGTATGTTTTGCTGTCACAAGTCATACAATTCCCGACAAATATTCAGCATAATTAGTTAATAGCTATGAATATTATAGCTTTTATTCGTCACATATACATTACAGCATGGTGAAATTCTTTGTTCGCATTTCCCAGCTTGCACGGAAGCTGTGGTCAGAGCGCAGGGTCAGCCATGACACAAGGCCCAAGAGTGGCAGCTAGCTTGTTGGACTGTCCATGATCTATGAAAAGAGCTAAATTGCTATTCAGCAGCTAACTGTAACTGTTAGCGGGTAACAATTGCCTGCTACTGTTAACATAGCATAACTAGCTTGATGGCTGGAAAGTTTCCTATATTGTTATGCTAGGAGTCGAGTATTTAACATCACTGTAAGGAAGTGGCTGTTTGAGTAAAACATGTCTAGATCCTTAGCCTCTGTTTGTCATTGGGAATCCTGGAAGCGACGCTTTTTCTGATTTATTTTTCGATTCTAGAAATTTTATAATTTTACGATCTTACCATGATTAAGTTACAAATGTATTTTTTTCAAAATACACAAAATGCTTAAAACTGTATACTGTATATAATTCATATTCGAATACATTGGTCATGTTTCAAACTCATTACAAATTATGACCAAGCTATTCGCTATTTTTTTTTTTCTTGTCCAGCTACAAATAAATAAATCAGTTATTCACAATTAATTGTGTCCTGTGCCCTTTACTGATCTATAAAACAACTAATTTACTGTCACATTAAAGCAGGATTTAGGCATTGTATGGAAGAGACATGCTCGAGCACCAAGATTTGGTCAAATTCTCACTTCACATGCTCTCAGAGACTATTTCTGTATCATTCTGTGAAAAAAGAACGTCTATCATCTGCTCTGAACTAACTGCTCTCTCTAACAGACAGTTATAAATGTACAGGGTTATAAATGACTCAGGTTATTATTCAGATTTATGGAGCTCATGTTCCTTGTCATTGCTCATGTTCTTGCAGATACATTCACCCCCACAGTTACCTCATGAGCTATTTCTTGATCACAGAATTATACACGATGGTAGTAGGAGTGTCATATTTTTATAACACATTCCCAAATCTTCCAAGAACAAAAGGAAGGTTACTGGTTTAATTCAGAAAAAAATATAAAAAAACAGGCCAACATGGCCCCAAGTGTGAATCAGTGTGTGAGTGTGTGTACATGCTGTCCCTGAGATAGACTGGTAACTCATCCACGGTGTACAAAAGGGGTGATTTCATATTTCACATTCCAATAGCTATTTATTTATTTGTTGTACATTATTTACATGCATTATATAGATACAAGTATTGGGTTAATAAGCTGGAGAAGCTTTAGGTATCTTCTGAAGGTATCTTCTTTGCTATTAGCGATAGGATGCGCTAGTACTTTGAAGCTTAAAAACTTTGAGGATGGATTTGGCCTGTAATATCACCAGTCTAGTACAATGGCTTAGGACCACAGGTGGCATGAACAGTTCTGTATTTAAACACCAATTACTGCATACCTCAACAATGGATCTGTAATAAAATGGACATTTTGTGCCAGCCAGATGAGGTTGAGGTTCCCTTTTAAGTCTGGTTCCTCTCAAGGTTTCTTCCTCATACCATCTCAGGGAGTTTTTCCTTGCCATTGTCACCACTGGCTTGCTCGTCAGGGATAAACAATTATAAGGAACAAACTTATAGGCAATGAACTTACACATTCTTTTATACAATGTAATAATGGAATAGCCAGAATTGGGCCTTGCTCAAGGGCCCAAGAGTGGCAGCTTGGCAATACCGGGGCTTGAACCCCCGACCTTCCGATCAGTAATCCAGCACCTTAACCACTGGAGCCACCACTCCCCCCCAATGCTTTGAGACAATTTCCATTGTAAAATGCGCTATACAAATAAAAATGAATTCAATTGAATAGTATTCTTCACTTCAACAGCAGGAGACCCAAACCTGTTCCAGCATGACGATGAACACCTTTGAAAAGAATGTGAACACTGACTGTACCACAGGCCTCCTCACCTCACATACTTCAGAATCTGACTTTACATACAGCCATGTGGCTGGATGAAATCTCCACAAACACACTTCAAAATCTAGTGGAACATCTATTAAGCCTTATATTTAGGAGAAGGGGTAGTTCAGTGGTTAAAATGTTGCACTTCTGATCAGAGGTTCGTAATCCCATGACCACTAACCTGCCACTGCTGGGCTTCTGAGCAAGGCCCTTATGAATGAGATAATTGTAAGTCGCCCTGGATAAGGGCATCTTTCAAATGCTGTAAATGTAAATTTAAGCATGACCTTTATCACATTTCGATACCAAGTGAACTGGTAATGTGAGTGCAAGTCATCTCTGTGTGATACAATTCCAGGCCTAGACTTCTCGTCTCCAAGGCAACACCAGAGTAGTCCTCTGAAGAGATGAGGGTTTGTGTTGGCATGGTAACAGCAAACCGGGCTTGGTACACACCAGCTCTACTTTTTTTGGCATCGGATAGAATTCAAGAGTCAGCCACAATGACCTTGATACGAGTGTGCCACTTTCACAAAGCAAATTACTGCCCTTCTATTGAATGTCATTTGCCTAACCTGGCTGCTTTGTGTGCGTACGGAGCCTCGGGTGAAGGCGGCTTTGTGTGCAGGAAGTGAGAAACTCACAGAGAGTGTGTGGGCGGGTGTTTGCTGCGATTGCCGAGTGTGGAGCCTCGCATCAAAACATCTTTTTTTTTTCTTTTTTGCTACAGTCTTGACAAAATGCTCCACAAATCTTACGTGTGAGACTCTGAGAACAATCGCACTGTAAATAAGAGCGACAACAACAACAACAACAACATGTGAACAAAACTTATAACATCAATAAAAGAAAATGTTTAGTTATCAAAATTATTAGTATGCTGTAATAACAATATTTATATATGTATATTATTCATACGCACTCATGTCATTCTCTCTGTCAACCTCACGAGGTAGTCACCTGGAATGGTTCTCCAACAATCTTAAAGCGTTCCCAAAGGTGTTAAGTGCTTAGCTGCTTTTACTTCACTCTCTCCAACCAATCCTAAACCATCTGAACTGGATTTAGATCGTGTAATGGTGGAGGCCAGGTCATCTGATGCAGCACTCTAGCCCTCTCCTTCTTGGACAAATTGCTTTAAAATAACCTAGAGGTGTGTTTGGGTTCATTGACCTGTTGGAAAACAAATCATTGTCCCTCTAAGTGCTAACCACATGTGATGACATGACACTGCAAAAAAATCACCAACAGTGTCACCAGCAATGCACCCCCATAACATCACACCTCCTCCTCCATGTCTTACAGTAGGAACCACAAATTCAGAAACCATCTGTTCAGCCTCATCTAACAGACCATAGGTCAATTTTCCACTGATTTATTGTTCTTCTGTTCTTGGCCAAAGCAAGTCTCTTCTTGTTCTTCCTCTGAAGTAATGGCTTCTTTGCCGCAATTTAACCATGAAGGCCTGACTTACACAGTCTTCTCTGAACGTTGGATGTTGAAATAAGTCTGCCATTTGAACTCCAAGAAGTATTTATATAATTCGGCAACTTCTAAGGCTGGTAATTCTAATACACGTATACAGAGGTAGCTTTTTGTCTTCTTTTTTTTTCCTCATGAGAGTCTGTTTCATTATACCGCTTGAGGGTTTTGGAGACTGCACTTGGTGATACATTTAATGTTCTTGAGATGTTTCAGATTGACTAACCTTCATTTCTTAAAGTAATGATGGTATGTCTCTTCTCTTTTTCTTTTCTCCTTTCTCTTTTTCTTTCCACATGCTTTTATTTTGATGTTTGAAATAATTTAATGTAATTTTTTATATTACTGGTATTTTTGCCCAGTTCTTGACATAGGATTAAGGGAGGTAATAGCTTGGTGGTTACAATGTTGAACTTCTCATCAGAAGGTCATGAGTTCAAATCCCAGCACCACCAATCTGCCACTGCTAGGCCCTTCAGCAAGCCCCCTAACCCTCAAATGTTTAGTTGTATGAGATAATTGTAAGTTGCTCTGAATGATGCAGAAAATATATGATTTATTTATTTTCACAAATGATTCTTTACACATGATTTTTTTTTGGTACATGAAGTTTTGTTTATGACATTATTCGCATGAGATCACATGTGTTTTCTTAACTGAAGTTAAGATGGAAATATATTTAGAATGTAATGTGTGGCAGGTGCCTGTGAGTGTGATGGTCACAATCACATCCATATGTGTGTCCAAAAACTTTTGGCCGTATACAGAAACTTTCTTCATAGCCTTTAGGACAGCATTTTTTATTATTATCAGTAATGCATTATTATATATATATATATATATATATATATATATATATATATATATATATAAATGCTATTATTTTTTATTGTTGTTGTTATTAAAATCATTATTCCCATTATTAATATAGTTATTATTATTATTATTATTATTATTATTATTATTATTATTTTAAGAAGAAGGAGGATCATAGGGTGACGTATAAGAGTGGTGGAAGGTGCACACAGGTGGATTATGTTCTATGTAGAAGATGCAACCTGAAGGAGATTGGAGACTGTAAGGTGTTGGCAGGGGACAGTGTAATCAGACAGCATCGGATGGTGGTCTGTAGGATGGTTTTGGAGGTGAAGAAGAAGAGGAGGAGAGTAAGGACTGAAAGAAGAATAAGATGGTGGAAACTGAAGGAGGAAGACTGTAGTGTGAGATTCAGGGAAGAGGTCAGGCAGGGGCTCGGTGGTGGTGAAGAGGTGCTGGATGATGGGAAACTACTGCAGGAGTGATAAGGGAGACAGCTGGGAAGGTACTTGGTGTGACATCTGGAAATAGAAAGGAAGAGATGCAGAGGAGTTTTTAACCAGGATTTTGGAAGGTGAGAGGATGCCTGAGGAATGGAGAAGGAATGCAATCTTTAAGCATAAAGGAGATGTGAAGATCTGCAGTAACTACAGGTTGACGGACGAGGTCAGACAGGAGTCTATGATGTTTGCGGATGATATTGTAATTTGTGGCGAGAGTAGGGAGCAGGTTGAGAAGAGCCTGGAGAGGTGAAGGTACGCTTGGGAGAAGGGGAATGAAAGTCAGTAGGAGTAAGACAGAGTACATGTGTGTGAATGAGAGGGAAGGCAGTGAGGTGATGCGGTTGCAGGGAGAAGAGGTGGAGAAGGTGGAGGAGTTCAGGTACCTGGGGTCAACAGTGCAAAGTAATGGAGAGTGTGTTGGAGAAGTGAAGAAAAGAGTGCAGGCAGGGTGGAGTGGGTGGAGAAGAGTGATAGCAGGAGTGATTTGTGATAGAAGAGTATCTGTGAGAGTGAAAGGGAAAGTTTATAGGACTGTGGTGAGACCTGAGATGTTGTATGGATTCGAGACAGTGGCATTGAGTAAAAGACAGGAGGTGGAGCTGGAGGTAGCAGAGCTAAAGATGTTGAGGTTTTCGTTGGGAGTGACGACGATGGACAGGATTAGAAATGAGTTTATTAGAGGGACAGCACATGTAGGAAGTTTTGGAGACAAGGTGAGGGAGGCAAGATTAAGATGATTTGGACATGTGCAGAGGAGGGACATGGGGTATATCAGTAGGAGAATTCTGAGGATGGAGACACCAGGAGGGAGGAAAAGAAGAAGACCAAGAAGGAGGTTTATGGATGTGGGAGAGAAGACATGCAGGTAGTTTGTTTGGAAGAGGCAGATGTAGAGGACAGGGGGGTATAAAGACGGATGATCCATTGTGGCGACCCCTAATGGGATAAGCTGAAAGAAGAAGAAGATTATTATTATTATTATTATTATTATTATTATTATTATTATTATTAT
>JAAIIK010000109.1:1811046-1822588 GCA_014706435.1 Silurus glanis
TTATTATTATTATTATTATTATTATTATTATTATTATTATTATTATTATTATTATACGCCTGACAACAAACTGTATTTAAGCACTGCCCCCTTGTGGTTTGCCGCAAATACTGTCATTAACAATCCTTCATGTTTTTTTTTTTTTTTTTTTTATTCATTTGTTTTTGTTTTTACAAAAAAATTATTTTATGATACATATTTATTTGTATGCACCGCCCAGATAAAAAGCTTTGTCAGAGAAAACATATTATTACTATTATTAAGATTTACATATTTTATTCAATATGCTGCAGTTATTTTTTTATAAGATTAAAAATAAATAAATAAATACTTTTAAAAAATACTTTAAATTAATCCACAATAATCGTGATTTGTTCGTCCTTTATTTTTCCAAATCATGAAATGAAACTATTTCGTTTTGCGGAATTTTGAACGTCGCACACTACTCGTACTAAACGGTTAGTGTCGGCCAAGATGGAGGACTCGCCTTTGCTTCCTTACATACTATTCAGTACGCGTAGTACGCAGTTTCGAACGTCGCGTATTTGGGGGGGGGGGGGGCGCTCTGACGTGGCCGCTTCTGATTGGTTCAACCAACGCGGGGCGATTATTTATTTTTTTTTGTATTTTTCTAGGCCACGCCCAGGCGTCATTACGTCTTTACATAACGTAAAAAGGGGGAGGGGCTTGTAAACAGAGAGAGAGAGCGAGAGAATCCTGAACAAAGAAGAAGAAGAAGAAGCAGAAGAAGAAAAAAGCAGAAGCGAATTTATTTGGATCCGATTAAAAACCCGCAAGGTATGAAATTATATATATTTTTTTTATCTCCGGTTCATGGCGATTTTTTTCCGCTCGATTTTTTTCCCCCTCGCAGCGTTTTTTTGGAGCGTGCACGCGCGTCCACCAGCCTCCCTTCTCGTTGCAACTCCATATATTTACCATCAGTGCAATGCAAGCGCCATTACTGTGTGGGGTAAAAATGGACAAAATGGCCATGTTGTGCTTGTTTCTCATGCATTTGCCCTGTGCAAGAACCTGCACGCTTTTTTCCCCCCCGCCTTTTTGATCGTTACTATTTTGGCTCGCGTTTGCACCAGTAAATAATCCTGGTGTCTCCTTGTTTTTGTGTTTAAAACACGCCATTAATTGGCTGGGATTGAATCCTGACCTCTTCTCATTGTAACGAAATGCTGTTGTCTTCCAGAGCACCTTCTTCTCCTCCACCTTCTTTTTCTTCTCATTCTCCTCTCCAGCTCGTGCACCTTTCCAACCTGGTCATTAGTACACTTGCACAAGCATTATAATAATAACAATAATATTGTTATTATTAGTATTCATACTGCAGACATAGGGGACAGAAAATCCTCAGACCTTCCCAACAAATATGCATGAAATTGAAATGCATCATTTTGCATATTCATTGGAGGAAATAATAAATGCTTCATAAACCAGTTAGATTCATGTTATTATCACTTCTAGGGGGGGGGGTTAAGCTTATAGACACTCACGTATAAATGTGCGTTTTATAACTTATTCGTCTCCTGTAAAACATCTTTGGGACAATTCCTGCTGTTAAAAGTGCTATTCAAATGAATCTGCATTAAATTGTCACTTTGTTGTGCTCATCTTTCTTTGCGTTGTCTCCTCAGATCTTCATCATGCCCATTCGCCGTTCAGCTGCGGCTCCTCCTAAAGAGGACGCGCCCTCGGCACCGGCACCTGATCCAGGTACGAGTTCGCACCTCTCCTCTGCCGGGTCTCTAAAGCTGTTATTCACCGACCCGGCATAACATTATGACCGGTGAAGTGAATAACACTGATGATCGCTTCATCATGGCACCTGTTAGTGGGTGGATTTATTTATCAGGCATCATTTTGTCCTCAAGTTGACGTGTTGGAAGCAGGAAAAATGGGCGTAAGGATTTGAGCGTTTGACAAATTGTGACGTCTAGACGACTGGGTCAGAGCGTCTCCAAATCTGCAGCTCTTGTGGGATGTTTCTGGTCTGCAGTGGTCAGTGTCTGTCAAAAGTGCTCCACAGAAGGAACAGTGGTGAACCGGCGACAGGGTCGTGGGCGGACGAGGCACATTGATGCACGTGAGGAGCGAAGGCTGGTCCGTGTGGACCGAGCCAACAGACGAGCTTCTGTAGCTCAAACTGCTGAAGAAGTTCATGCTGTTAATGATCGACAGGTCAGGACGGTTTTGGCAGCAAAAGGGGGACGAACACAATATTAGGCAGGTGGTCATAATGTTATGGCTGATCGATGTATGTAAACAGGTCGCCAGAGACCATGAAGACGGCAGTCGGCTTTTCCACATTTACGAGTAGGTGTTGCAAGTGTCGTTCGACAATTCAGGAATCGGATCGTGTGCACTATAGCGTTCTCTTTCTGTATTCGTTGGTGCGGTAGGTGCGTAAAGTTTGTTGGACATGCCCACATGTAGTCGCTGATGGTAAAGTCGTAGGCTCACGTAGAAAATGTGAATGGTCACCTTGTGGTTGGCGCTGAAACGCGAGCACATGTTTTAAATTTTGATTGCTTTATGTTTGATTTGCTCGTAGTCACAACTCCACGTGTCACATGAACAGGAAACTGAAAGGTCATCTGTCGCGTTGATGCTAGAATAAACACCGGGTCAGGCCATGTCCACACGAATAATAATTATAATGATCATAATTTTCTCTCCGGTTGGTCTCACGTCCACACAGAGACGGCGCATTTTCATTCGTTGCCACGCCGTTTCAAAGAGACGTAAACGGTAGTCGGAAATGACGCGGGTCAAAGCGAGTTACATTTTGCTGACGTAACAGTTTGCCAAAACGGTTAAACAAAGGTGCCAAACACCAGCACTAGCGATTACTAAGCGAATCATTTCCTGTGTGTAGTAATTTGAAACTCTCTCTTGTACCTTTTTCCAGAAGCCAAAACCAACTCGGCCGAGTCCACCTCTGCAGAGGAGGAGCAGAAAGCACCTCCGGAGGCCCCGGAGGGAGAGGAGAGCGGAGACGCTGGGGAAAAGTCCACGGAAAACGCTCCGGAGGACGGGAAAACGGGAGAGGACGGAGAAGCTGCGGAGGCCGAGAAGAGCGGTGCAGAAGAACAAGGGAAGAAGAAGAAGAAGAAGGATGCTGCAAAGAAAGTGGAGTGAGTCAGGAAGCCCAAAGACACCTATCCGGAGCGACTATTAATGATCCCATTTATACAACCGAGCACTTAAGGGCCTTGCTCAAGGGCCCGGGAGAGGAAGCTTCCACTTCCACAATTGATTCCCATAATAGTGTAATCTTGTGGTTTTCTGAAGACGTGAATCTGATTATTAATGTTGATGTGTAGCTTA
Source organism: Silurus glanis (assembly GCA_014706435.1). NCBI lineage: Eukaryota > Metazoa > Chordata > Actinopteri > Siluriformes > Siluridae > Silurus > Silurus glanis. The sequence goes on from JAAIIK010000109.1 coordinate 1,814,389, forward strand.
TGTTGTAAAAGTTTGGCATTTTTATCACAAATTCTCACTTTAATGCCTCGAGTTATTATTTTAGCAATTTAATATTAACGTTCTCTCTCTTTGTGATTGAATCTGCTGACAGGGAGAAGGAAGGAGGCGAAGAGAAGAGTAAAAAGGTGAAAAGGAAAATCCCTGCTTGGGCCACCATGTCCGCCAGCAAACTGGCCTGCGCGCCGAAAAGCGTCTCCGTGTCACAGCCGAAAGTGGAAGAAATCCTCCTCGACGCTATTCAGGTTTGTTTTTCCACTAATATCTAATATCGCCACAAAAGTACAAACAGAAAGTGTGAGGAATGACGCTACCTGTGAGGATTTTCCAACTTGTGCAGTCACATGGGCAAAAACAAATGTGCTTTGACACTTATCAGAGTTTCAATGTTAGTATTTCGGTTTCAGAACTGTAAGGATCGGTCCGGCGCGTCCATCTTCACCATTATGAAATACGTCACGAAGAAATATTCCTCCATGGAAATGGACAAAAGGACGAAAAGCCAGTATAAGAGGGCGATGAAGAAGCTGGTGGAAAGAGGAACTGTCAAGCAGGTGAGCTGGGAATGAAAAGATTCAGTTCCACATTTAGTCCACATTTGCTGTTATAATAAAAGCTCCACTCTTCTGGGAAGATGTTCCACTAGATTTTGTGGAGATTTATTTCTCATTCGGACAAAAGGGTGTTCGTAAAGTCAGGGAGTGTAAGCGAGGTGAGGAAGCCTGGAGGTGCACTCAGCGTTCATATAAATCCCAAAGGAGTTCAACAGGGTTCTTAGATTTATAGCAGGAGATCTTCTACTCCAACCCATTTGAAGCATATCTTCATGGAGCTGACTTTGTGCACAGGGGCATCGTCATGCTGGAACAGGTTTGGGTGAAGAGAGATCTTTTTTACAATTGCGTGAATTTGTGGGAACAGTTTGGAGAAGAATTGCACATGGCTGAAAACGGCAGGTTTCCCAATACTTTTGTCCTTGGTTCGTTGATGTATGAATATTCATTTATGATAATTTGTAGGGCTTGAATGCATTTTGAATATTAATAAACTTACAACAGACCATTATTCAGTGGTGGTGGTTTATTTTTATTTTTTTGTTTCTAAATAAAGAATTACATTTTTTCTGAAACTGAAAGAAAATACCCTTAAATGCGAATGAATGAATGAATAAATGAATAAACTTTCTACTTATAATAATCTAATTTACTATGCATGCTCACCGCATCAGGGGGGGTGTAACATCACGTTTTTACCAACATTAAGTGAAGCAAGAAATGCACATACATGTATATCATGGTCTGTCTGAATACTCGATCTGACTAATCTAATAATCTATTCATATTCTGACTAATAATGTTTCACTCGATTTCGTCGTTATTCAAAATTAATGAGGTTAATTGGATTTTGTGTGTCATTGAATTGATGCCATTAAAATTGAATTTTGGTATTTTAGATATATAATAGATATATTTTGGCACTTGAAAACAGCAGTCTAGACCTACTTGAACTATATTAAGCCTTGTTTTTGTTCTGTGGCGATTCAGAGCAGTGAAAGTTCTATAGAACGGTGATTTCTCAGCTGTCTCAATTCTGCTTGCAGCTGAAAGGAAAGGGTTTCTCAGGAAGTTTCACCATCGGGAAGCTCCCTACCGAGTCCAACTCGAAGAAGGTATGGCTTGTCTCCACTTTATCAACTGATCTTGAATGAAGTAGTTTGATTATATTGACTGTGTGGTAAAGTAACAAGTCCACAATCCCGTATTTTGTCATTTCATTACTAAGTAGTGTGTGTGAAAGGGGTTTTCTGGCTCTGAATAGATTCCGATATTGATCAATTAAATCCTTCTTGTTGTTTCCTTAATATTCTGATTCATGCATCATTGTCATTCTGATTGTCCTGTAGAAGCCCTCGACCTCAAGTTTCTCAGGATCGAAGGGGGGGACGCTCGGCGAGGCTCTGCCACTGATCATGACTCGCCTATGTGAGCCCAAGGAGGCTTCGTACATCCTCATCAAGAAATACCTGGAGCAGCACTTCCCCCAGCTCAACATAGAGAGCAGGTCAGAGGCAAAAAAATAGTCATGGTGTAACGTATCGAACTGGAAGATCTGTAACCTGACTTGCCAGATGTTTTGGTGTGTTTCAGGCCTGATGTGCTGAAGAACTGCCTCCAGAGGTCTGTGGAAAAGGGATACTTGGAGCAGATCACCGGGAAAGGCGCTTCAGGGACCTTCCAGGTGCGTACACGTTTGGTGGAAAATTTGGCGCATCTCAGTTAAATTGAAACGAAAATCCTAATAAACTTGTTGAGAAGTATTTTCTGAAGTTCTGATTGATTCTGGCTGGAAAATAAAAACCACTAGGTGTGTTTTGTAAGATACAAAACTCCAGAACAGGTCCTGATCAGTCAGAGTAATTTATTTTTGTCTCTGTTTGCCAGCTGAAGAAATCCGGAAACAAGGTTCTCCTGGGTGGTGGGCTCCTGGAAGATGCGATTGTCGCTGCAATCACGGCCATGAACGAGCCCAAGTGCTGCAGCATCAGCGTTCTGCGCAAGTTCCTGGTGGAGAACCACCAAGACAAGACGGCTTATTTCATCGGTAAATACGTCAGCACAGACACCTGCCTTGCTTCGAGTGCCTCTTCTTTGGATTTCTGCTTCAGTAACTTTTTTTAAATTTATTTATTGATTCTTTGTAGTGGCAAACTTGAAGAGAACACTACAGCGGTGTAAGATGATGGGCTGGATGGAGCAGATCACTGGTCACGGGCTCAGCGGATCTTACCAGCTCAGCTACCCGTTCTACCCGAGGTACACGTTGTTTGTTTTTTTTTTTTTTTTTTTTAAACCATTCACTTCTCCAGGTCGCTACACTATAAAAACAAAAGTATTGGGACACCTGATTTTTCCCAACCATGTGTGTCCCTTCACTTGAACTATGAACCACAAATCTCCATGAAGTTATGCTTCAACATGAAAGCGTTATTTGGAGACCAGTCGTCTGGAGCGATATCTATCATGGAATGACCTGACCAGTCACTGCATCAATATACCTTTTGAACTGCTCTGGGATGAACTGGATCGTAAAGAAATCTCCAACTAGTGAAGAACAACTTTGGGAAGTCTTACAAGAGGCATGGCAAACTACCGTATTTTCCGGACTATAAGCCGCTACTTTTTACCCACGCTTTGAACCCCGCGGCTTAAACAATGAAGCGGCTAATTTATGGCTTTTTCCCGGCTTTTTCCCGGTTTCACAAGCTTCAAGCCAAAAACTGAGCCCCATAACATTAGACCAATAAAATTTTTGAACGGGTTCAGGTGAACCAATTAAACTCTTTATATTAAATCAGATGCGCTCCCACTGAATCGGGCCGCACCACATCATAAATATGGATGATGTTCCTCTGACGTTTGATCTGCCGCTCACTCGGACTGTCTACAGGAAATGCTGAAAACAACCGGACATGAAAAAACGCACTTCACCTGTGTTCTGAGCTGCACGGCATCGGGAGAAAAGCTGCACCGATGGTGATTTTTAAACGCACGACGATGCCAAAAGAAAAACTCCTGAGAGAAATAGTTGTGAAAGGAAGGAGGAAGACAGTGAACAATGACTTTCTTGGTAGGCTACTGTTTAGATACAAGCCGTGTAACAGACACTGTCTTTCGTTAAAGCCTGTGTAAAGTTCATTAGTTTCAGTGTAGACACCTGCGGCTTATAGACAGGTGCGGCTTATTTATGTTAAAAATAAAAATCTTTGTCAAATTCAGTGGGTGCGGCTTATATTTGGGTTTGTTTAATAGTCCGGAAATTACGGTATTACAACTGTCCCGACGCAGAGTGTGTGTGTAAAGCTGTCCTTCATGCTAAGGGAGGATTTTAAAGTGAACATTAGTGAATATATATATATATTATATTATATTAGTTTGGTCAAAGTAGATCTTAATGGCATTACATTACCCTGTTTGTTGCGTAGAAACAAAAGGAACATACATGTGTCTCTCAAAAACCATAAAATGTCGCTCTGTAACTGTATAAATTGTAATTGTTGTCAAATTAATTGTTATATTACTATATGCTGTTCGAGCAAAATGATCTCTGGTTCGGAAAATAGTAAATTTTCATCATCTTTACCATTGGTCACCACGTGTTTAATTCCATACCTGCATCTATTTCCTCCACAGTCCAGATATGCTGTTTCCAGAAATGATGGAAAAAATCAAACAGAAGGAGAAAGAGAAGCTCCAACTGCAAAAGAGAAGGAGAGATGAAGAGTCTGAGGAGGAGGAGTCTGAAGAGGAAGAAGAGGAAGAGTCGGAGGACGAGGAGCCTCCTCCTCCTCCTCGTAAGAGGTTAGAAATTCTCTTAATCTTCCTTGAAATTTGAAAGGCAGGTGCGTAGCTGTGTAGAATTTGAACGAGGGCTGGAAGGATTCCTCGATTAACTAGAGAAAATCGAATTTTAAAAAATCGATCTCCGTAGATGGTGGCAGCTCAGTGGTTAAGGTTTTGGACTTTGGAGTACAAATCCCACCACCACCAAGATGCTACTGCTGGGTCCTTGAGCAAGGCCCTTAACCCTACCCTGCTCAGTTGTAGGTGTCTGCCAAATGCCATAAATGTATATGTAGGTGAGGTGAGGAGGCCTGGGGTGCAGTCAGCGTTCACATTCATCCCAAAGGTTTTCAATAGTGTTCTAAGTTTAAGTGAAGAGGAAAATTTTATGCCCCAGCATCCAAGGTGTCTCAATACTTTCGCTCATAATTTCTATGTGATTTAAATAAAAAGTTTTTTCCACAGGACTCAAAAGAGACCCGCGCCCAGAAAGCGTCAGCCTCCACCCAGGAAAAAACCCAAGACTACCAGCAGAAAACCTGCACCTGCAAAGAGGCCAGCAGCTTCCGCTAAGAAAACCTCAGCTTCTGATAGCAAAGCGGCATCCAAGAAAATACCTCCACCAGCTAAAGCCACGCCAGTCAAGAAAGCCGCTCCAGCCCGTAAACCCAAAACGCCCATCGCCAAGAAGATGACCAGCCGAGTGTCCAAGCGACCGACGCCCAAGAAGACACCGACCAAGAAGCAGGAAACGTCCTCCGTGACCGAGTCGAAATCCGCTGCTCGAAAGTCTCTCCGGGCCAGGAAATGATCCGGCGATCCCACGCTCGACTGTAGCTCCCGGTCACTGCAGTGCTTTTTTCGCTAATTCTTTCTTTTTAAGAATCATTTTAGTAGCTTCACAGTTCTCCAAACCTCCTGTTAGAAAGACTTTTTTTGTAGACCGTAGTGCTACATTTCGGTTTCTTTTTATTTTATTATTATAATATTTTTTTTTTTTTTATGACAGAGTTGTTGTGTTCCGAGTATGTTCACACTGCTGTGAGATCTGATGTAGGTGCCGTCATGTTTTTCCGCCATGTTGTGCACATAAAGATTTTCTTTTTTCCTCTTTCCCCCGACTCGTTTGTCTCGGCCGAGGAAGATCAATTTTACTCGCGTCGTAGCCTTTTTTCTGTTTCACGTTCACGTCCGTGTTTTGAGAATTCTCCACTGAAGTATTCAGTCTTTTAAGTATTCAGTCTTAAACAAGGCTGTTTTTTTTTTTTTTTTTTTTTGTCCTGTTTTTCCCGTGGATTTACAGTAACGTAGGGAAATAGCAAACATGGTTTGGTTCTTTTGTTTAAATTAAAGAGATACAGTTACACATGACTGGTGCCTAGTTTTTAGTTTGACACTCGATTTGGGGCCATGTGGGATATTATTTTTTTTTTAGCTGTAATATAAAGGTGAATATTTATATACATTTGTTTTCTGTGTAATAAGGCAAAAAAAAGTTTAAGCTTCCGTGAGTTAAAATAAGTCGAATACTATATAGTACACCCAGTAAATTAACCGAGTGGTATTCAGATTTAGAATACAGTAATCCCCCGTTTTATCGCGGAATTACATTTGCCACATAACTAATTTGTTTAGCTGATTTTCCCGGTCTCTCGTGGACAGCGTGATAGACCAAAAAACTTATAGGGTATTGTTTTTAATGAAGTTTTATGTTGAAATAAAATCTATTAAAAAAACATTTAATTAATTATAAAATAAAGTGAAATGTACACATAGAATAGCATTTTTTAGGAGCCACCGTGATAAACGGGGGGATTACTATATTTGATTTCAATTGAGCATTAACTATGGCCTGCATGCATGTAACTGATTATGCTTTTATGTAGTCCTTAATAAAGTGACTATATTTGTACTTCAAACGACTTTGCAATTCGTGCAAATAATACCAACCACAGGTGTGAGACACACGCGTGTCTGAAACTTCGTTCTGGTTCTACAGAAGTCTTTCCATGTGGAAAAATTTACTTAAATTGACTCAGCGTCATATTATGAGGTGGTATCAAAAAGTTTCAAAACTAGTTTTATTAATAACAAATAACTTCATTTTATCTAGTCCCCTTGCACAGCAATACAGCGCTTCTGCCACTTCTGGAATGTGTCCTTGAAGTCATTTTTATTCAAAGCGTTGTGGATCGTTCTCCCACGATTATTATGCACAAGTTGCCGAATGGTTTCGACATCTTCAACAGGCTCTTGTAACGCACGTGCCACTCAAAGCACCTCCTACAACTTATTGCAGCATAGCCGTGTGTCACGTCAAACGTCTCTGGCAGATTTGTTTAGTTGCAGTTCACTTGCTTCCCATGGGTTTTTTTTGTATGTACCAGGATTAGGGTACACATTTGGTGCAAATAAACCCACATTACACAGTGTTTCCTTCAAGGGTATAATAATCTAGCGGGTGTGAGAAAATGGTATCTGGTATGAATTCATCAGTTTCTGCCTGAAACTATTAATTTTTATGTAATTATTTGCAGGCATGACTATAAAGATAACATCAATGTTCATGAAAATAAGGAATAATAAAATTATATTAATAAAATTAATTATAACCATTTTAAGAGCTTGAGCTTTCATATATTTTATGGTTGTGGTGTTTTTTTTCATAAATTCTGTGCTTGAAATAATAATAATGCACTTAAATCTGAAAAAGATTTTATTATAAACATATTTGTAGGTGGTTTCACTTCAATAAGTGACTGCTAGAAGTAATCTTTAGGCCAATTTCTAAAAAAAAACAAAAAAACAAATGAAATAAAAAAAAAATCTAGAATAAAAATTAGTTTTAAAAATAATTGGGTGGTATGAAAACTATGAACCCATTTTCGCAACAATTGCGGTAGTTCTTGAAGGCACCCTAAGCGGTTTATTGGCGAGGTAAAGTGGGCGTGTCTCCGAGCAGAAGGAACGCAGTGGGCGGGGCTAAGATGATAAGGTGAGTCGGTCAGGTTGGGATCTGTGGGGAATTCAGTGGGAGCGGCGGGCTGTGTGTGTTTGGGGCGCAAGTGTAAGTTTTTTTTCTATTAGTTTTTGTCGTTTTAATGACAACAATACACGAATTTAGCACCTTGTGTGTATTAATTCCATTAAAGTCAAATAGAGTGCTAGGGTGAGGTTCAGTAACATGTTGAAGATTACAAGGTTCAAGGTGCCGATGGCGTTAAAGGTGTTTCTGGAATGTTACACCAAACATTGAGGTTTGAACTTGAAATGATTTATATTAGGCTTGAGCTGGAGTTTTTATGGGGCAGATTGTTTAGGTTTTGTTTGGGAATCTTTGCTTGTTTCGGTTTGTTCGACGGGAACATGCTGGAGAGAGAGAAAGGGGGGGGGGGGGGGGGGGGTAGTTTCTAATCTTCTCTACCTGTGCAATGAAATTATTGTCAAAACATGAAACCAGGTAAAAAAAAAAAGTATAAAATACAGTGCTGTTAATGATTTAACTTGACATGAATAGATAGTGTGTGGGAGTCTGAGTGTGAGTGAGTGAAGCTGAATGAATGTGAAGTGTGTGTGTGTGTGTGTGTGTGTGTGTGTGTGTACTATACTGTGTGTGTCTGCAAGAGTGAATTGTGTGAACTACTGTATGTGAGAGAGAGAGAGAGTGTGTGTGTGTGTGTGTGTACTGAGTGTGTGGGTGAATGAGTACTACACTATGTGAGTGTGTGTGTGTGTGTGAGTAAAGGGTGTGTGTACTGAGTGTGTGAATGAGGGTGTGTGTGTACTGAGTGTGTGGGTGAATGGGTACTACACTATGTGAGTGTGTGTGTGTGTGTGTGTGT
>JAAIIK010000109.1:1822598-1833834 GCA_014706435.1 Silurus glanis
TGTGTGTACTGAGTGTGTGTGTAAATGAGTACTACACTATGTGAATGAGTGTGTGTGAATGTCTGTGATAACTATACTATGAATGTGTGCATTTATGAGTAATAAACAGTGTATGTGTGAGAGTCTGAGTGTGACTAAGTGAGTATGTCTGATTGTGTATGTCTGAATTATTGAATTGTGTGAGAGAGATTGAGAATTAACACTTGCAGGGATCCTCTTTGTGCCAGATGAATGATCCATGTCCAGGCATTTTAATAATATTTGTAAAGAACCAGTGGAAATGTCAGCATGAAGAAATTCGAGGGGATAAAATCAAACTGCTTTAATAAATTCCAGTTTTCCAGTAATATTTGAAAAGAAACCCCAGTCAGAAAATCATGCTAAAAGTATATAATGAAGTGACCTATTTAAGATGCTGAATTAGAATCAATGGTTTAGCTTAAAAAAAAAAAAAAACTTGCAGTGAACGTATGCTGTATTGTTCCCGAGCACAGACACCGGGATTAAAGTCGAAGCAGATCTAACAGCATGGGAGAGAACGCGGCTGGTGCGAACGGGACTATAACCAGATCTGCTGAGGTGAGGAACGATGACCCCAATATACCAGTTTTGTTGCTTTTATTGTTTACATTTTATTCGCATAGAAGTTTTCTTTATATATATATATTTCGCAATCGTGTGTTTGTGTGTTTCAATTTCTTGCTTCTGGCCTTTTGAAGAACTTTAGAAGGTAGATAGAAGGTTATCTGCAAGAGTGAAAGGGAATGTTTCTGCTAAGGTGTAGACAGTGGCATTGACAAAAAGACAGGAGGTGCAGTCGGAGGTGAAGATCCTGAGATTTTCATCAGGAGTGATGAGGATGGACAGGGTTTAAAAATAAGTTCATTAGAGGGACAGTGCACTTAGACAAGGTGAGAGTTGTGATTGTGATGGTTCAGTCATGTGGAGAGGAGGGACATGGGGTATATCAGTGGAAGGAAAGGAGAAGGGTAATGGATGTGGTGAGGGAAGACGGTTGGTTTGAAAGAGGCAGATGTCGAGGAACCGTAACGGGAGCAGCCATAAGACAAAGAGGAAGCAGGCATTTTTAAGATTTTCATTTCTTGTGCATTTAATAATAAATTCGATGTCTTTCTCTCTTCATTTATTTATTTATTTTTTAACATCTAGATTTAATTTACTTACCCCACACTCCTTTTCTCAAACGGGTTCCCAAGGGTACTTTTATGGTTATAAAACAATGTAGGAACCTGAACCTGTGGAACTGTGTCCATCCTGAACTGTGTTATTTTTCCAATTTAAGCAATAATTTAATTGATTTTCTCCTCAATTGTAAACATCATACAATAAAAAACGTTTGATTTGATTGATGATCACTGATGATACTGTCCACCCAAACCATTAAATGATAGAAAGGTAATATAATGTATTGTGATATTGACACTATTTTGTCTTATTGGTTAGTTGGTAATGACAAAAAGGTTCACATACCATCAGTTTTCTCCAGTTTGATGAGATTTTGTGTCTTCTATAATATTTCGGGAACCCGTTCATTCTTCTTTTGTTTAGTACATCGGCTCGTTTGCGGTTGATGACTGCTGTTTGGACGAACAAGTTCAAAAGCTGCATTCACAGCTGAAGTCCCTCAAGGTACTATTTAATTATTTATTTTTTTGAAGAAATATCAGCGATGGGTTGTACGCTCATGTTTCTTGAATTCTCTTCGATAGCGGTACAAGCGTAGGCGCTACGTTTCGCTGAAGTTCTCCATTAAAGGAGTGAAGGTCTATAACGAGGATGAGACGGTAAGGTCCGTTTGCCTACGTAAATCGGCCGTTCGATTGATTGCATGTTGAACGTGGCGTATTTTATCCACCCAGACGCTTCTGATGGCCCATGCTTTGCGGCGAGTCTCGCTGTCCATCGCCCGGCCCTCCGACGCCCAGTTTGCTTTTGTCGCCCACAATCCCGGCAGCCCCGACACTCAGCTCTACTGCCACCTCTTCAAGGCCAGACACTCCAGAGCGGTACGTCAAGACATGAAGCTGCAATGTGTACACCTTCTGCTGGTTTTTAATCATATAATCTTATACAGCTTTGTGTGATGTGTTTAAGGCCCAGTTCTTGAACCTGCTGCTGTGCCGCTGCTTTCAGCTGTGCTACCTGGAGAAGCACCCTGAAGATTCCGAGGACAAGGCATCCGGGAAGAAGCCCACTCGCAGCCTGTCCCTGCTGAACCATGGCTTTCCGCTCAACGTCAATGCCCTGGTGTCCTTCCGCAGGGCTCCGGCTCAGGGTCTGCTCTCTGTGACTCAGGCTGGGGTGAAAAAACAATAATAGACCTATTTATTTAACCATAATAACACATTCACACAAATTAGGACTCTTCCTGATTTCCGGTAAAAGATGTTGTTGATGTCATCAGGCCTCCCCCAGACCCAGCGCCGAGTCGGTGAGCAGTCCAGATGACGTCTTTCCGACATCCCCTACCCTTGTACGTAAGCAAGCCATGAGGGACAAGGTGTTGCGTTCCGGGGCTTACCGTTCCTTCACCTGCTCTCCCGTAAAGCAGCGGCACCTGCAGGAACGTCTGAACGCTCCACAAGGTGGGAGGAGTGTTCAGAGAACACTGTCAAAAGTCAAAGAGTTCCTTAGGTAAATACAGAACTTTACTTTCCCGGACCACACTTGGTGGGGTAGGATGATGTGTGTCACGGAGTTTCTAATCACACGGGTGTCCACAAGAACTTCTTCCACTTGGAACACACACACCTCGGATGTTTTTTGAGATAAATAGCTTTTTTTTTTCTCTCTCTCTCTAAAATAATCCACAATTTCCATTCATATTGTTAGTGTGTTGTCTAACGTGTGTGTTGTGTGAAGTATGAGTTTGTGTGATCTACTGTATGTGTGTGAGGCATTTGTGACGGTGTGATGTGCGGCGTGTCAGATGTTTGTGTGTGCATTATGTGCGTGTGTTCTGTGTTTGTGTGTGTGTGAGATGTATTTATTGTATGCATGTGTGTGATATATTTGTTGGTACATTTGTGACACGTGTGTAAGCCTGGTGTGTGTGGTACATGCATGTGAGCTGTATTTGTGTATATGATGCGATGTGTGTGTGTGTGTGTGTGTGTGTGTGTGTGTGTGTGTGTGTGTGTGTGTGTGTGTGTGACAGACAAGGGACAGGACAGTGTACCGGTATGCAGGGTGCGCGCTCCAAGCTTGGCCGAAACCGAAGAAGCGCTGGCTCATGCCGTGTGGAGCTGGGCTGGCGTCTCTAGGTGAAGTATTGGTTTAATTTTTGGCCTTTTCTAGCCAATATAAAAGTTTATTTATTTATTTATTTATTTATTTATTTATTTATTTATTTATTTATATTAAAAAAAGTCAAGCTAACACATCTGGGGGTTCAAGAAGGTTCTGCTCTTGCAGGTCATTAGGCAGCACATTAGATCAATATATAATGAAGGATCTGGACTCTTTTTGGATGACGTGTAAGTGTGTATTGGTGTTCCAGTGACAGCAGCTCATCTCTGCTGGCTGACGATGTCTTGGGTTCCTACTTGCTGTGTCCCCATCCCAAAGATCCCAGCCTCCAATCTCTGCTCATACGCTTCCCTTCAGGTCTGGTCTATTTGGCAGTTAAGACCTCCAGCAATGGAAAACTGGTCCTTGAGGTGAGCTTTGCTTAAGGTCTACTTAAGGACGTCTAATTACGTTCATAAATTCACACCGTTGGACGTTCAATTAATGAATATTTGCAAACTTTTTCCTTTGAAAAGTTTGGAAACAGTCTTTTACAGTTTTTGAGAGATATTTTTAAGTTCCTTTTGTTTCTAAGCAACAAACTAGGTCGTTTAATGCTATGCAGATATAATTTGGGCAAAAATGTATCTAAATGTACAGATGTTCCATTTTATTGGAAAATCCTCCCGGCATCCGGACAGTTCGTCTCTCCAAACATTCATCTGAAATACTTTGCTGTGCCTTTTATAAAACTCGCCAATTGTGGTGTTCACTAGTTGAAGATTTCTTTCGCTACAATCCAGTTGATCCCAGAGCAGTTCAATAGGATTTATGTGCAGTGACTGGGCAGGCCATTCCATGATAACACTTTAGACTGTTTGTTCTCTAAATAGCACTTGCAGACTTGGACGTATTCGTGCCTTTGGCTCATTGTCTTGTACAGTGAAGTCGCTTCCAATGAGCCGCAGTCCAGACAGAACTGCATAGTGTTGAAGTATGGAATGGTTGCCATGTTGGTTCATGATTCCTCTCACTTTCCAGAATAAATCTCCAACCTTCACTGCTCCAAAACAACCCCAAACCATTACGCTTCCAGCTCCATGTTTGACTGCAGGTGAGGCAGTCTGTTAACATCATCTCTCCTCTCCACAAGTTCTTTTGTTAAAGATAAAAATGTCAAATTTGAACTTTCTTAGTCATTCACTGTCCAATTCTTATGTTTGTGTTGCATAGAAACCAAAGGAACATGCATGTCTCAAAAACCATAAAAGACTAGTTGTTTCCAATCTTCTGAACGCAACTGAAGAATGAAAAATCTTTCTGTCCAAAAGGCTTGATGTAGTTAAACATTATTAAATTAATATAACGTTCAAGGAGAATTCCTATTGTAACTTTTTACTGTTGTGATCATCAGTAGCATGTTAGATTTCTGATATATTTTTTGATAGTTTTTGTTTGTTTACACTTTTTAAATGATCACTATTTATATTGTTAAATATTATTAGGGCTATAACCCTGGAATTTATAGGCATTTCCCAACAATAGCCTGGGAACCACAATATGTTGTTGCTATTCAAAAATAAAAGGCATCACTACTTTTCCTAATGCAGTTAATCCCACAGTGCAACAGCAGCCCAAGTGCACCGAGTGACTATCAACGTCTGATCCTAAAGATTGAGAGCCAGTTTAAAGAATGTTAAAACATGTTCACACACGTCCCAACGCAAAGTGACTGAAACTTGTTTCAAAAAATATATGCAGGATTTTCTGAAGACAAAATGTTATAAAGGTCAGCAGTGTTGGAAATTCTGCTTGGAGTGAACGCAGCAGTGTGATCATATTAATGAATGCATACACAGTATTTGAGAATATATATATATAATGTTAGTTAGGTGTGTATGCATGCATGTATGTAATTACACAGGGATCAGGTCTATCCCTTCTGTAGTGCTTCAGCTTGAACTTTCCTGTAAGGAAATGCCTTGATTTCTAGATTATAGTTCTGTTTAGTAGTCTGCATTCTTACTAAAGGACTTTCCCCCCCCCCCCGCCCCCTATAGAATTGCCGTGTATTGTTCGAGAGCCTCACTGCGCTGATCGATCACTACACTGAGACCCGAGACGAGCTGGAGGTGCCACTGAGTTGCACCCGTGTTAACCACTGTTACGAATGGGAAGAGAGTAAAGTCCAGAGTAAACGCTCCCCACAACGGAAAAACACCCAAAATCATTGCTGGGTTTGAATCTGGATCGATTTTTTAAAAATCTGTGTAAATTACTGATTTTAAACTCTTGACTCTTTACACAGGGAACTGTTCGAGTTTTTCCATCAACTCATAGCCACTTTTAACCTTTAATGACACTTAACTTTTAATGTTCTGCACTTTATACACAAAGCACCGGGTGATCATGTTATGATTCATGGTTTTTTCATCTTCTCAGGAGTAGGGTCTTTTTGTTTTTTTTTTTGTTTTTTTTGGGGGGGGGGTTTAGTTGATGCCCAACGATACTGACTTTTTCCCTCTTGTGACAGCCCTGTAATTTTCGTTTTGTATGTATTTAAGTCTAAATGTCTTTTTCGATCATTTTTAAACATTTATCATGCAGTATTGTTAACTAGCCAGATCAGAGTAGCTGTAAACTACTGAATCGCTCTTATTTCAAATAGCAGGTTAGCTTCGGAGCTGAAATTATGGCTAAATATCTTGTGACTGATGTCTGTATAGTTTTTTTTTTTATGTGGAAATGCATTTTAATGTAACCTGCTATAGTCAAATTTGACTTATAGTAGTTTTCTTTTATTTTCTAACATAGCCTAACCATTTTTATCAGCTTTACTACTGAAGCACTTTCCTAAGAGGATCTTCTGTCTCTTGGAATTATATATAAATGTTTTAACAGCAAACCCTTTGTTTGGTTTCATTATTTATAGCTATGGATTTTACCTCACTGATCTCACACGAAATTCTGCGATTTTGAACCTGAAGTTGAATGAAGAGAGATTTATTCAAGGTTTATGCAAAAAAAAAAAACTTAGTCACTCATTCTGTATTACATTTGTGCCACCCTGTTGCTAATTTTTTATCTTATAACAGTATTTCCCCAAATGTGGCTTCTTATCTTCATCTTCAGGTGAATCTCAGAAAATGAACTGCACTGTCATTGTTAATCTTCATTATGTAAAAATTGCTTAATATTTTGATTCGGTCAATAAAACCTTTAGATAAAGTTGACTTTTTTTTTTATCAATTAGAGTAAATTGCACTAAATTATGGCTTATGGAAACACAGTAGCTAACTTGTTATAATTTCACAAAAAATACAAATAAACACTATTTTTGTAAGCATTTTTACCTGTGAAACCATATCTTTTTTGTGTGTGTGTGTGTGTGTGTGTGTGTGTGTGTGTGTGTGTGTGTGTGTGTGTGTGTGTGTGTGTGTGTGTGTGATACATGAAATTGCTATGGGTCTTTCAGCATTATGGGGAAAATCAGGTTCAGTCTGAGTTTTTATTTTGTGTTCTTGAGATGTAAAACCAGCCCAGGCCTCAGTTTATTTACTAACTGTGTGAGAGAAGCAGTATTTGGCGTGACCAACCTTTGGCTTCAAATCTTACACTTGCGCACTTCGTACACTTGCACAAAGTCAGAGATTTTGTAGGATCGGAGTCGGGTGTATGATGAACCAATTATAGCAGACGTGCTAATCATCAATTTCATATGTAGGGTAAAACCCAGTGATAAACAGAAACAAAGAAGCAGACAATGTTGAGGACATAACATTATTGTTTATGTAGTAGATGAATGATCAGAAAAGGTCTAGTAGTGCCATCAGCAAAGAACTGTCAGAAATCGGTGAGAAACCGGTACACCCATGTGCTGTCTGGAAACAAGTGTGCATCGGTTACAAGTTGCATTTGTATTGCGATGCATCGTTTTCAGCTGCTGACTGACATGTCCCAACACTACCGAGAACGAGGAGTGTCCCAAGAGTCACATAGAATACAGATTGACATGGCAGAGGTAGAGCTGCATCTTCCTGGAGACCGAACAGGAAAAGAATGTCAGTTCATCTTGGGTTTTTTTTTTAGGTTTTTTTTAATCACCACAAAGGCCTTTTTCTGATTTCCTTCTTCTTCTACTTTCGGCTTCTCCCATTAGGGGTCGCCACAAGTAAATTTATGATTTGCTGTCTGTCAACCAAAGAAGATAAAAGCAAACTATCTGAACCATTTAGATTTGAATAGCATCATATTTTTTCCATTGCATGTGCATCAGTTATGGAGATGCACATGCCTAATATCTATGTATATAGATGTTTTTGTTTATATTCCTTTATATGCTTAAATATTTGTCATAAAACACTTTCACAATATTTCCTGTCAAAACGAAATGCATTTATTTTTTTTTATTATAGTTATTACTAATATTATTTATTTTCTTTCTCTCTCAAAGTTTTTTCAACATGGTGGCGCTGTTGACTTCTCTACTTTGAAACAGCGAAAAAAAAAAAAAAAAAAAAAAAAGAGAAAAGAAACAAACACAAACCGGATAACCGGCACCAACTGAGTTTCACGTTGCTAGGCAACAGAGCACGCCATGTCAGGAGACCCAACGCTCTGATATAATAACGGTGTTTGTTTAACCTCGAATATTTATTATTATCACTGTTTATTCCGCATTTATTTTACGCCGGAATGTGTTTCATGGACCTGGGAGGGCGAACGGCTTGTGTAAGCAAACATTTGTCGCATATTTTGTGCTTTTGAGCAGACAGGAGCTGCTTTCTTCTCACTCATTACACCGTGTTGATGTTCACTCCTCACACTTCTCTGTTATTGACGTTATTAACGTATTCTATTTAATACCAATCATTCAGACTGGATCATCTATATACAGTTCATCCGGAAAGTATTTACAGCCTTTCACGTTTACATATTTTATGTTATGGAAATGTTATGTTTTCTCAAAATGAAATTGCAATTTACTAAAAATAAAATCAGATACACTTTCACAGCCTTTGCTCAATACTTTGCAGATTTTGACACCAATTACAGCCTCAAGTCTTTTTTAAATTGTATGCTACAAGCTTGGCACACCTATTTTTTAGGCAGTTTCCTCCCATTCTTCTTTACAGAACTTCTAAAGCTCCATCAGGTTGGATGGGGAGTGTCGGTGCATTTTCAGATCTCTCCAGAGATGTTCAATCGGGTTTAAGTCTTGGCTCTGGCTGGACCACTCAAAGAGTTTGTTATCTTGGCTGTGTGCTTAGGGTCGTTGTCCTGTTGGATAATGAATCGTCGCCCCAGTCTGAGGTCCAGAGGTTTTCATCAAGGATGTCTCTGTACATTGCCGCATTCATCTTTTCCTGGATCCTGACTAGTCTCCCAGTTCCAACCACTGAAAAACATCCCCACAGCATGAGATTGCCACCACCATGCTTTACTGTAGGGATGGTATTGGCCAGATCCAGACATGACGCTTGGCATTCAGGCGAAAGAGTTCAATATTTGTTTCATTAAAGAGAATTTTGTTTCTAATGGTCTGAGAGTCCTTCAGGTGCCTTTTGGCAAAACTCCAGCCAGGCTGTCATGTGGCTTTTACTGAGGAGTGGTTTTCATCTGGCCACTCTACCATACAGGCCTGATTGGTAGAGTGCTGCAGTGATTGTTGTTCTTCTGGAAGGTTCTCCTCTCTCCACAGAGTAATGCTGGAGCTCTTTTAGATTGTCTATTGGGTTCATGGTCACTGCCCTGACTAAGGCCCTTTTCCACCGATCGCTTAGTTTGGCCGGGCAGCCCGCTCTACGAAGGGTGGTTCTAAACTTATTTCATTTATGGATGATTCAGACCACTGTGATTATTGGGCCTTTTAATGCTGCATACATTTTTCTGTCCCCTTCCACAGATCTGTGCCTCGATACAATCCTGTCTCTGAGGTCTACAGACAATTCCTTGGACTCCATGGCTTGGTTTGTGCTTTGACATGCACTATTAACTGTGGGACCTCATATAGACAGGTGTTTGCCTTTCCAAATCATGTCCAATGCTGAATTTACCACCGGTGGACGCCAATCATGTTGTAGAAACATCTCAAGGATGATCAGTGGAAACAGCATGCACCTGAGCTAAGCTGCACATTGCACACTGCATATATCCATGTTTAATTTCTATAGTAATGTCCCTTGAGAAGGTATACTATAATAGTTGCTGAAATGTGAGGGGTGTACTCACCTTTGTGAGATACTCTGTGTGTGTGTGTGTGTGTGTGTGTATACAGTTGTGTTCAACATAAAAAGTAAATAAAAAATTGAGTAAAGCTCAAAATCCTTATAATAACTTTAATCTCTCTAATTTAATATATAATAATGATTATATCATTATAATTATAATTATAATATATTATAATTAATTATATTATAATTAATGATTAATTAACACAGTATGAGCAACATGTATTTCATTACTGTTGGGTCTGTTGGTTTTTTTTATTACTCTACTACACCTACTAGGAAAATATTTGCCATGAGAAATATAATTACTACCAAGAACAGTGATTGATCTGGTTAGTGATGCTGGACTGCTATTATTATGAACACAACTATGTTACGATAAGAAACACAATAAATCAAAAATTGTTTAATAAATGTTTCATTTTCTCATTTATGACCAAAATGGTGAGAATATTTTTAATAAAGCACTTTCTTTTTACATTTTTTTGTTTTAAACTGTTGGTAACGTTTAGAAATGTGGCTTCATTTAGTCTATAACTCCTGAATTTCAGATATCAGTAATGAATTTGGAGCTACCTTTATATTAGTTTTGTAGTTGTTATATCATTATATTTTCATATACATTTTCTAAACAAGCAGATTTGATTACATTTTGGACATTTGATTAATATATATATATATATTTTATTATTTAATCTAATCATGATTTAAGAGTTATATTTAATAGTAAAACAAAGTTTATTACACTTAAGACATTGCTTTATTTAAAAAACAGTTAATGTATTAATCTGTTTGCAGCAAAATAATCCGAATGGTATTTGGTGCTACCTTTTTAATCCAGATTAAACTTTAATCCTTGTTGCTGAAATCCAGTCTATTAATTTTATGCATCCATTTCATATCGTTACAGAAAAAGCCAAGATAGAGTTAACAGATACGTCAAGCTGATTTTTGCAGAATGGCGTCCGAATCGGTGAAGGTGGTGGTCCGATGCCGGCCCCTAAACAACCGAGAGAAGGCTCTGAACTGTAAAATGGTGGTGTCTGTTGATTGTAGCCACTGCCAGTGTTTCATCGAGAAGCCAGGAGCCTCAGAGGAGCCGCCCAAGCAGTTCACATTCGACGGGACGTACTTCATAGATCAGACCACTGAGCAGATGTATAACGAGATTGCATATCCTTTGGTGGAGGTGTGTGTTTTTTTTCTCCATGATGGTTATTTTATAGTAAAAAGAGTTAAAGCTTGTGCTGTGTGTTATATTTTTTGGGGGGGTTTTTTGCTCGATTTTATTAAAAAAAATAAACCAGAAGTTTTAACATGAAATGTTGCACGTGTCACAGTCAGCCATGTTGGATTTGGACGAAGGAAGATCATAATAAACATCAGGATAATGGTATATGTAGCATTGGAATAATTTGGGGGTCATGTAGTCACGTCCCACTTTATGAAGATGGTGGGCCTTTAAAGACGTAGATGCCGACCCCGCAAACATCCCGAACCATCTAGAGACGTGCCAGCGCCAATTGGATCCCACTTCATGTGGAGTTTGGACACTGGACCTCCTTGAGTGTTTAAAGGCTCTGGCATGGGGAAGCTGGTGTTGGATCTGTGATGATCTCAAATGTTGAGTTATTTTATGAGTTGCTCAGAATGACTATAGAAAGAACATTACTCATAATCTTACACTCCAGTGCTCATGTTAGTTCTCTCTCTCCAGTGTTCTGTATTGTTGAAAGATTTATGATCAAACTCTTGAT
>JAAIIK010000109.1:1840805-1859657 GCA_014706435.1 Silurus glanis
GTGTGTGTGTGTGTGTGTGTGTGTGTGTGTGTGTGTTTTTTGAGCAGCTAAAGGAGCATCTGGAGCAAGGAGTGTACGTGCGAGATCTCTCTATGCACACGGTGCACAGTGTAGGAGAGTGTGAGCGGATCATGGAGCTGGGCTGGAAAAATCGCTCAGTGGGATACACACTGATGAACAAAGACTCATCTCGCTCACATTCCATATTCACCATCCACCTGGAGATCTGCAGCATAGGTGAGGGGGCTTTCACACACGCGCACACGATCATACGTAGTCCTTCAGATGTATAAGAAATCTTTCTTCTGATTATATGTGTGTAAATGGTTTTCAATTCTGTTACTTGATATCAAATCAACCCCTCATTCATACCACCCTTGTAGCTGAACGAGCACGAATCTCCACACAATCTAGTGGAACATCTTCCCAAAAGAGTGGAGGTTATTATTTTAAGTAATAGGGACTAAATGTGGAATGGGATGGTCAAAATCGTATGGTCAGGTGTCCACAAACTTTTGCTTATACAGTGTATAATGATTTTCTTGTGATCATGCTGTGTTAGTGTGGGTTTCTTGTGGGTTCTCCAGATTCCCAAAACCTCCCCAAATTCTGGCAGTAGGTGGACTGTAGACTCTTTATTGCCCCTTGTGTGTGTGTGTGTGTGTGTGTGTGTGTGTGTGTGTGTGTGTGTGTGAGAGAGAGAGAGATGCCCTACTATGGCATTACTTGTAAATCCTGCCTCTCACCCAGTGTTCCCA
Organism: Silurus glanis; assembly: GCA_014706435.1. Taxonomy (NCBI): domain Eukaryota; kingdom Metazoa; phylum Chordata; class Actinopteri; order Siluriformes; family Siluridae; genus Silurus; species Silurus glanis. The sequence goes on from JAAIIK010000109.1 coordinate 1,841,564, forward strand.
GGATACAATATTACATTGTTTGATTTATATTTTTAGAGTTTTGATGATTTGGTTGAAGTACCTTAAAGTTTTACAAGATTTTACCATCTTATTATCAGGATGAAATAAAAGAAAGTCACGTCTTCCTCCTATAATTCTAGATGCTGCCGGCGAAGACCACTTACGCGCCGGGAAGCTTAACCTGGTGGACCTGGCTGGCAGCGAGCGCCAGTCCAAGACGGGTGCCACAGGAGATCGTCTTCAGGAAGCCACTAAAATCAACCTATCACTGTCGGCACTGGGCAACGTCATCTCGGCGCTGGTGGACGGACGCTCCAAACACATCCCTTACCGCGACTCCAAACTTACTCGCCTCCTTCAGGACTCCTTAGGGGGCAACACGCGCACTCTCATGGTGGCCTGCCTCTCCCCTGCCGACAACAACTACGAGGAAAGCCTGAGCACACTGCGCTACGCCAACCGCGCAAAGAGCATCCAGAACCGCCCACGCATCAACGAGGACCCCAAGGATGCTCTGCTGCGGCAGTACCAGGAGGAGATCAAGCAACTGAAGGCACTCATCTCTGTTCAGCTTGGGAATACAAGCCTTCACTGTAAGATTCCTGCAGTTCATAAATCGTTTGAGAGTAATTTTTGTAGACATATTGCTTAAATATACACTACCATCCAGTAGTCAAACCTGTCAGAGATACTGTAATACCCATATTTAGGGTTGCCAGGTGTCAGCGAAATCTCCAGCTCAAATACATTTCATAAACCTCTGTTTTCTAGCAGGTCAGAGGATACAGGGGACCACAGGGGTCCAGTCCAGACCGCAGAGTGGTGAGAAAGAAAACATTAAACAGGTGGGTGTCATAATATTCAGTTAATAATAAACTTGTTATAAAACGATAAATAAAACGATTATGAATATACATTTTTGGATCATAAATTTGTCCCTATAAGTTTATCCAAAATGCAACAAGTGGTCAGAATAGCACCAGATGCACAGCTCCTGATGTACACAGGATGATGTCTTTTGGCACATTGACTTATGAAGGTCGGTGCTCCCTATGACTGTGGGTGCAGCCTTGTGCTACCATCTGTTAGCGTGTTACAAAACTAGTCTCGAAACCTTTTGATACCTCTTCGTAGTTCCAGCAATGCTGAGGTTATCAATAGACACTTGAGTGCAAGACTGTTCATGGCACACACATTGTAGTGAACTGCTTATATTAATTACAATCCAAATCCTTCTTCATGGTTCTTGAGGCTCTTCACGGTGAGGTCATGGATCTTTAAGCTGTTTATGCGGAACCATCATCAGCTGTAGCGATTAGTTTCCAATGAAATACAAACTAAATCCAGAAGAAGTCCATATAATAAAGCTATAAAAAAAAGATGGAGCACAAAGTTATGAAAATAAATCTTTATTGTTTAATCGAGAAAATACAGTGCAAATATAAACATCAACATTGTTTTTAAGTATATTTCAATATAAAATGAAGCAAATCATAATTAACATTTTGGGAAATATTTCAATAATGTTGTTTATATTTAAATTGACGTTTTTTTTTTTTTTTTTATAAATGCAACAATTCGGATTTTTGGTTCTGAGCCATAAGTGAAGGGAGTTTTGTTGTTAACTTTTTTGAAGGAAAAAAATAAGGTTTAAAAAATACAATGTTTTTCACAAATTATAATGGTATGTATCTCAGAATATAAGCTGCTCAGTATTTTATCGAATGCCCTGGTCGGCAAAATTTTATGCTGTTAATACAAAAACTGGAAAACAGTCATTAAAGGGGCCTGAATGCTTTCTAAACATAGAAAATTGTGTGTGTAAATTTAGGATTACGAGGAGAAGCTTGCCAGACTGCGGGCGGACTACAATGCAGAGCAGGAATCCAAAGCTAAGCTCCAGGAGGACATGGCAGCCCTGAGAATGTCTTTTGAGGCCAAGCTGACCAGCCTGGAGAGAACAAAAGTTACCCGAGCATGTACGATTACACGGTGCATAGAGCAAAAGCAGTTCTTACAGGGCATTTCGGATGAAACGACTGCCATTAAGACGACGTTTTATATGATTAAAAAAAAAAATGTATCCCGTACGACATGCACATTGATGACATCTCAGTTTTCACATTGTGAAATGTCGTTTGATTCCCTGGTAATAGCGGGTTTTATCACTTGTGTCATCTGTACATGCACTGGCACTTTAGTTCATTTCTTTGTCCAGATCTTTCACAATCCCTCACCTACACACTCTGCTCACACATCAGCTTCCTAAACTACAACTTTTATTCTAGCTACACCATCCAAGTCCAATGTTTGCTACACACTTTTCCTAATTCTAAATTTCCCATTCCTCTATGAAGATTCTCAGTCATTCATGTGCAGTTATGTGGAAGTTGAGTCATGTTAACTGGTTTTCTATTTGGTTGGATCGAGAGTTTATCGACGTATAGGGGGTAACGATCAACTAATGTTGGAGTGGATGGTGGGGTCCATTGGTGTGGCTTTTCTGGTGGACATGTGAAGATGTGTTGATCTTGAGGTGGGAGGTTTTAGCTTAGTGGTTAAGGCGGTTGGACTTTGGCACTGAAGGTCATGATTTTAAATTCCAGCCACACCAAGCTATGACTATTGGGCCCCTGAGCAAGGCCCTTAACCTCATAGATGCTCAGTTTGACCTTAACCCCTTTGGGATGGACACTTTTGAGGCCTCCTCACCTCACCTACATCAGTACCTTGCTATACAAACACCCTTGTGACTGAATGATATGACAAATCTTCACAAGGAGCCGCCAAAAATCAACTCCAAAATCTAGTGGAACATCTTCCCAGAAGAGTGGAGGTTATGGACAGCATATGGGGATTAAAGTCAGGTGTCCACAAATTTTTGCCGATATAGTTTATTTAACGCTTTATGTTCGACATTTGCCTAAATATCTTATGGAATCTTATTTAGTTGATTTTGATTAGAAATTTCTCTTGTATTATCACTTAGACACATTTTTAAAGAGAAATTATTTATAATACAATTTTTCTTCGAAAAACATGAGGGACGCAAACTTTTTCCTCTGAGCATCAGCAGCACATTATTGCATTTCCATGACATCATCAGCTTTGGTCTTTTCTACAGCACATGACTCAGGCGAAGAGGTCAGTCCTGTGAACGGAGCCACACCGGAGCGTTCTCTAGATTCCCAAGACATGACACGGGTCAGCATCTTTCCGCTTTACTTGTGGATTTGTAAATAATTATTTAGAGAGCGTCATTTCAGGAAAAGTGTTACACTTGTTTCTCACAGGAGAGCGAACAAAACACGGGAGATATTAGAGCAGGTCCAGAGGGAGAACCCGGAGATCCAAAGTCAGCGGTTGTTGCTACGCCAGGCCCACTGGATCAGAAACATGTTTTGGAAAGGTGAGCGACTCAACTAGGGATTTTTTTCATAATGTTGGCATAAATTAGAAATGGTCACACCGGAAATCCACCACTTTGATGACCAGCCTTGGTCTGAGAAAAAAAAAGGATATATTAGTATTATTTGTGCATTTTTTTCAGTGCATTACGGTTTTCCTGGGAATTTCAAATGAAGGTAAATTGTGTGCATTTCTGTGTAAATTCTACAAGAAAGAAAACGTAAAATAAAAGCACTTAACAACAGTTTTGAACTGATTTGGCTGCCATTTCCTCACAATGTCCAGCATTTATTGAAAAGCCGATGTACACAGAACAATGTATTTTGGCACACTGAAATATGAAGGTCGGTGCCCCCTGTGACTGTGTGTGCAGTCTTGTGCTGCCATCTGTTGGCATGTTACAAGACTAGTCTCCAAACTTTTTGATCCCACCTCGTACATATATTGCACCCGAAGAGGAAACGGAAGTCTTCCGAATGTAAAATTGCTTCACTGCTGTATTTGTAAAAGTAATGATGATGATGATGATGATGATGATGATGAAGGAAATAATGACAAACGTAGCTACAATTAATGACGAATATGAACGTGCAGATGAAAGGCTGTTTCGAATTTCAGGCTTCATCAGTTAGAGCAGGAGTTCGTGGGGGGAGAGCAGGTGAGAAACGAGGAGCTGAGGCAGAGAAGAAGGCAGAGGAAGACACTGGCGAACCAGAGGAAGAAGCAGCTGATCGAGGCTCTGAGTCAGTGCAGTGAGGACAGCGACGCTGTGTTGCTCAACGTCTATGACTCCATCCAGGAGGAGGTGTATGCCAAGAGTAGACTGCTGGAGAACACACAGAGCAAGGTGGGATTTTTACTTGTGTGTGTGGGTTTTGAACTAATCACCATCATACTGTTCAGCATCAGTTCAACAGCAAGCAGAACATTTAGAGAGGAATAAATGATGGGGAAAAAGTCCTGACTCGAATTCGACCACAACACACGTGGCCCTTTTTTTTTTTATACACGATTTTTTTGAGGTTTTTGGGCTCATGATCATTTTGTGTTTGACCAATTAATATCATTGTATTAATAGATCAGTGTGCCGAGTGTAACATTCGTACATTCATAACATGTTATTCATAACATAACATTGTGGCTGAGGAACACAAATATCCATAATCACACTCCAAAATCTAGTGGAACATCTTCCCAGAAGAGTGGAGGGAATTATAAGTGCAAATTGGGACTAAATGTGGAATGCGACGCTTAAAAATCACCAAACTTATGACCAGGTGACCCAATACTTTTGGAAATATAGTGTATTTCTGATGTTGTCTTTTGCATTAATATTTTTTTTTTTTTGGCTGCCAAAATCTGCCATTTTTTTCAACATACACTATATGGACAAAAGTTTGTGGACACCTCAGTATAAGATCGATATGTGCTTTTTGAACATCCCATTCCACATGTAACTGTTATAATAACCTCCACTTTTCTGGGAAGATTTTCACTAGATTCTGAAGTGTGTGTGTGTGTGGAGTTATTGTGTGATTCATTCAGCCTACAAGTAAAGTCAGGTAGTGATGTAGGTGAGGTGAGGAGGCCTGGGGATGCAGACAGCGTTCACATTCATCCCAAAGGTTTTCAGTAGGGTTGAGGTGAGAGCTTTATAGCAGAAGATCTTCCACTCCAATCCATGTAAATAGATTTTGGTCTCCCGGTTCAAAAATTCGTATACATCTTATACAAGTTTGTGGTAACAGTTTGGGGGGAAAAAACACATATGGCGGGAAAAGTCAGGTGTCCTAATACTTTTGTCCATATGGTGTTATCTCCTTATGCAAATTGTTACTATAGAAATTAATGGATTAATATGAACTAGTCAGTTCTTTTCCTCCCAAGCTAAAAGCTGCCAAGCTGGAGATCCGCGATCTGCAGGTGGAGTTTGCGGCCGAGCGTGACGATTACCTGGCCTCCATCAGACGTCTGGAACGTGAAACGCAGCTACTGCAGGGCCTCCTGGAGCGCATGGCGACGCTGGTGCGCAGGGACTGCAACTACAGCAACCTGGAGCGCCTGAGGAAGGAAGCGGTGTGGGACGAGGAGAGCGGCGTGTGGCGGCTGCCTGAGGTGCTGGTGCAGAAAACAGCACTACCCGCAGGTGAATCCGGTGCTGCTTGTGCAAAGCGCTTGTGATATGTTTGTTAGGGATGGGCTGGGGATTTATTGGCTTGGAGATGCTAGTTAGTGATGGACGGGATGTTTTTGATTCTCAGCAGTGCCTTCATCGGCATCCAGCGGCTCTTCCAAGCTCCCGGGACGCCGAAACTCAGCCGCGGATCCGGCAGAGCCCTTACTGGTACGTACTTATTCAAATGCCCGAATATATAACATTAACATTGAAATGATCATTTTTAGCATGAGCTCTTGTCTATTGGAAGAAAATTCTGATTTTCTGGCTCAGAAAAATGCAAACAGGAGCCAAAACCAATGATGAGACACTACTGATAAATGATAGTATCTTAAATCACTGTTTTTCTATGGTATATTTGAAAATGTATAATAATTATGGGGTTGCAAATTGTAAAATGAATGTCCTGTATTATTGTGAATATTAAGGTACACAACCAAACCCACTGATTGTATCAAAAGTATATTGGATTTGATTAATAAATAAAGTTAAATGATTATTGTAATTTAATTAATTTAATTTATTCATTTTATTAATGAATTAAATTGTATTTATTTTATTAATATGCTCTAAATGACCAATTTAATTAACTTAATTAATTAACTAATGAATGTATGTATTATTAATTAAGTTATATATTCTTTGAAAGTCATTGAAGACTGTTGTTTCTGTAGGAGGAAGAGGACCGTTATAAAGAGATGCTGAACCGCAGCGACAGTGAAAACATCGCCAGTAATTACTTCAAGATGAAGAGAGCCAATCAGCTTCTATCTGGAGATTCCATGAAGAGCCTGGGTAAGTGCACCATTTGCCTCAAATGCTGCCCCTAATCCGAGATGTCCTTCAGCCTGTCTGATTTCATCGACATCATTCGCATGGTGCTCGGAGAAGCTTTTAAACCTATGGCTGTCTACACTGATAAGAAATTTGATCATTATTGGCATCCTTGGACAAGATTCACTGCAGATTCACTGTGGTTTATTCATTAATATTATTAGATAAATAAATATTGCAATGTAAATGTAACCACATGGAACTGATGCATGTTTCCATTCATATTGAACTTCTTTTAAAGTTCCTACAAAGTGTGTAGGAACTCTTACTGACATGTAAATGTTTTGATACATCATCTTTTATACATACATTTTGCAAGCCACTTTTACTACATTGGTACAGTTATTTGAGTGCCATTGCAAACAATCACAACCTCAGACCTCTATTTTATACCAATCCTGGATAATTTCAAATGTAACTCATCTTAGTTGATTCCACATTCGTGGTGCACGTGTTGTTTATTCTCTGCCTCACACTTTAAGCACAGTCACTTTTTTATTTGTATTTTTTTATTATTGTTATTAAACTTGAAAACATACACAACAATGCCAGGGGTATAAAAAAGAAACCTAAGTTAGCGCAGTGTCACTGTGGATACTCACTCCATAATGGAAATACGATTTGTAGTGCGCTGAAAAAAAAAACGATTTATAGTTTTGTCCATGAGCAAAATTGCAGAAACTTCCCACCATTGCCAACGCTATCATGCATTCTTTAGAGTTTTATGTCCAGCCTCAAGAATTTCTCTTAAAAGGAGAAAATCCTGACAACTCCGCATATCCAGGAAGTGAATGAATGAATGAAGGATAGAAGAAATGAAGACATTTGTTAAAGTCTGGTGAAATACTTAAGTAGAACAGTTAAATAGATCATATCTTTAGAAAATGAAATATTAAATGTAGAACACACACACATTCATTTACACATCTCTATTACCCAAATGGGGTCTAACAAATGTTAACTTTAATTACTTTTTTCCATTTATTTAATTTGACTTAATCAATTTAATGTGTGCCAATACATTTGATTACCCAATATAATCCATATAATAATAAAAAGTTTATTGTATTTATTTGATTTATTATATTTTATTAATATTTTGAATTATTTTATATGATATAATCTCAAATTATTTCACTTCAAATTGTTTTAAAAATGTCAACTGTTGATGTCCTTAAATGTTAATAATTATAAACTGCGTTAATAAAAAAAAAAAAAAAAACAAGCAATTTTATGTTTAGCACGTTAGAATTTTGTGTACCATCACACCATTTAAAAGTCTCTGTAATAGAATTATTGATAGATTATTGATTGAATTAAAAAACCTATTTCACAAGTTATTTTATGTAACCAACATGAGCTTGTTTCTTTCCCAATGAAAAGCTTTTATAGAAGATTATAAGCACTAACATTTCCCTTATTCATGCTTGTACAGCCAGTCACCCAGCTGTTCCAGGAAACGTCCCATCACATCAAACCTCCTGCGGTTCGAACCCCACTGCGGAGGCCCTCCTTCCTCGGCCGTTTCGCCTGGAGTCCCTGGGCATCATGCCTGCCAACAGCAAAACCAAGCGCAAGAAGAGCAAGGTGTACGTCTCCTGCGACGGTATCTGATCCTCCATTTTACCGTCTTTGTGGAGTGAGCGACAGGGCTTTATCATGCACCTGGCTGCTTTGGTATTATACGTTCGGGGGGTAAAGGAGTAACTCTTAACATCGGGGCTCTCTCTGACATTTATTTTTTTATGCATATTAATGTATGTTTAGATGAAAAAATATTTGATATATTCATAAATATTATATTATATATTAATAAATATATGACAACTAGTTCCTCTTATTTTCCTCCATTATAGCAGTACGTGAAACTTATAAAACCCCACTATTTTTTGTTGTTCTAATTTATAATCAATGGAAAATATCATTTCATTGGTTTAATGTGGACATTCATAATTTGTGAGGACTTGGTTGATTTTGAGTGGAGCTGTTTTTATTGCAGCCTGCAGGGGGCGCTTAGTAGACGAGGTGCTGCTATGCTCCAACTCTGATAGCAAATCTCATGGTCATTTCTTCTGTTTCTATAGTTTAGTTTAATTTCACCCACTCAGACCTTCCTTGTGTTAGATGGGTAATAAATTCTTAGCTTTTCGTGTTACCTAGAAGCCACAAAATATACATTTCCTGGGTGGAAATCCCAAATGTTACAGCTTTACTTTTGACTGTTACAAAGCATTTACATGGAAGAGTCTTTCCATAAACTTTCTTTCGGCTTCTCCCGTTAGGGGTCGCCACAGCGGATCTTCCGCATGTTTGATTTGGCACATGTTTTTACGCTGGATGCCCTTCCTAACGCAACCCTCCCCATTTATCCGGGCTTGGGACCGGCACTAAGAGTGGCTGGGGTCGGTTCCCTGACCGGGGATCGAACCCGGGCCGCAGCGGTGAGAGCGCCGCATCCTAACCACTAGACCACCAGGGAGGAAGACTCTTTCCATAAATGTTCAAAATCAAATTCTTCTAAAATTCTTCTATGATTTGCCTTTCAGCCAGCAGTAATTCAGTTATACAACCCCAATTCCAAATAAGTTAAATAAAATAATGTGAATAAAAACAGAATGTAATGATTTGCAAATCTCATAAACCCATATTTTATATACAATCAAACACAGAAAATATATTAAAAAAGTGATAACTGAGGAAATGTACCATTTTAGGGAAAGAATAAGGTCATTTTGATTTTTGCTGGCTGCAACACGTGAAAAACATGGGCGGTGGCGTTTCTGGATCATGTTCATGCATGCCGCCTTCTTTGCATGCTAGAGATTTGTAGACACAATCTTTCACAGACTGGTGAAGCTCTGCCCATTTTTACTTCTCGATAGTACACTATTTATACCCAATCATCTTACTGACCTGTTGTTAATTAACCTTATTAGTGCTGAATGTTTTTCCAGCTGTTTAAATGTCAACAACATGCATTTTTTCCAGAATTCTGTTGCCCCGTCCCAACTTTTTGAGACATTTTGCAGCCATCAAATTCATAATAGCCTGAATGCTGAAATGCTAAATTTCCTCGGTTTAAACGTGATGTTTTCTATGTTCTATTGTCAATAAAATATGAGTTTATGAGATTTGCAAATCACTAAATTTTGTTTTTATTTATATTTTACACAGTGTCTCAACTTTATTGGAATTGGGGTTGTAAAAATTCTCGAATCCGGTTTGGTTTCTGACAAGCCAGATTTGAGAATATATCAGCGCTACTGGTGTATGTTTGAAATCTTCCTTAAGAGAGCCTTTATGAAGAGAGAGTGATTACTTGTGACTAGGGTGTTGTAGGATGTTACTGTAGACTGTGATCTCAATCCTCTACTGTTCTTCCATTACTCTGACTGGAAAAGAAAATAGTACATGTAAAACTACCTATTTTTTACACACTCGCACTTGCATTTTGCTGTCCATACACGAGTAATTGTTATTTATCACTGCACTGAAATTTCAACCACCGTCCAAATTGAATGTATTATTAAAGCAAAAGTTTGAATTACTCTGAATGAATGAATGCACGACTGAATTTGTTCCTGTGGGAAAACTCAAACAGAGCTGACGCTTTCTTACAAGGTCATTCCTACAAGGTCAGGCACCTCTACAAATGTTTTCAGCTAATCTTAAAACACTTGAGTTTACAAGTGTTTAAAGTTTTTCTTTTTTTTTTACAAGCGTCCAGGTTTTCCACAAGCTCTTCTTCCAGTGTTCCAAGTTCCTCTAAAATGGTTCCGAGCGCCTCTAGAAGTGCCTAAGCGCCTCTAAAGAGGTTCCGAGCTCCTCTAGAAGTGCCTAAGCTCCTCTAAAGGGGTCCTGAGCTCCTCTAGAAGTGCCTAAGCTCCTCTAAAATGGTTCCAAGCGCCTCTAGAAGTGCCTAAGCTCCTCTAAAGGGGTTCTGAGCTCCTCTAGAGGGGTTCCAAGCTCCTCTAGAAGTGCCTAAGCTCCTCTAAAGAGGTTCCGAGCTCCTCTAAAGATGTTCCAAGCTCCTTTAGAAGTGCCTAAGCTCCTCTAAAGGGGTCCCGAGCTCCTCTAGAAGTGCCTAAGCTCCTCTAAAATGGTTCCAAGCGCCTCTAGAAGTGCCTAAGCTCCTCTAAAGGGGTTCTGAGCTCCTCTAGAAGTGCCCAAGCTCTTGTACAAGTGTCAGCTGATTAGTAAGATGCTGATTGGTAATATTTATTATTTCTAGTTTTTTTAGAGTCCATCAGTGGTCCCTGTCTAGCTTTTGGAATGCGCATTGTTGGAGACTCTGCCCAAATTCATTGTACACACCTGTAGTTGGCTGTTCTAAGCCAGTCTGGAAAGAAGCTTGACAGTTGAGTGTCCAAACCATATTTGTTTTCCATCATCGCATCCTCCTTTAGTAGACCTATTTTTAATAAAGCTTCCAGCTCTGGTATTATGAAACCACAACTTTCAGATGTAGATGAGGAAAAGTAGATTGGAATGTGTATATGGCGTTTCCTTTATGATTTAAAATGACTTTAGTAAGAAGATATATTCTTAGGTCTTCTTGAGGGCTATGAGTGGGACAAAGGCCTCCAAAGAGAAGATCAGGAGGCAACTGATCTTTGAGTTACAGTTAAAAGTTCAAACCACATGTGCCTAGAAAAGTCAGGTGTGCCAATACTTTTGTCCATATAATTTCTGGTGTATGATAAGATAAATATTCTATTTCATTTGTACGTGCAACAAAAAGACTCCTGAGCATAGTTTACACTGAATACATGATAAGTATATTCTTTTTACACACTGAGTCCGTGCCCTTATAAATGTTCTGTCTCATGTGCACTCAAGGTGTTTTTCTGTGTTCATCACAGAGCCTGATGTCGTCTCTGAGCTATTTAAATAGCTGCTCAATGTTAAGAAATAAAACACATACGGTTGTTAAAATAATGAAGTCCTGACGCTGGAGACTTTCATTAATGTTAAATAACCTAACGTCTTGTAAAACGATATTTAATCATATATTTATATAAATAAATAAACTAATTAGATTGTGTGTATTGATAATATAAAGCTGTTACAGAAAATCTATTAGATTTATTTACATTCTGAGGGCTAGAAATTAGGAATGTAGTGCTGTGTTATTTTTTGTATAACTAAATAATTACTATAAATCATAAAATCAGCCCATGCCCCTTTGGTCTATTTGCATTTGTGTGGGAAAGGTGGAAAAAAAAAAAAGCTTGGAGATGTAACGAATATTGTCCAAATGGAAGTCTTTAGTCGAGCACAGTGTGCCTCAACGTGACCTTTATTTCTGGTTTCAGCACTCGATCATGCAGTTCCTCGTCCGATCGTATCTTGCTCATTAACAAAAGCATTTAATCTCACATTAATACCACAAATATTCACCCTACCTCATACTATTTCTCCAAACTGGCCCAACCGAAAAAAAATCGTCTTTGGCCTCATGATCCTGTAGAATTAAAATCCGTAAAAAATAACTTAGAACGCTTGGTAGTGTGTGGATCAGTACCTGACTGTGAAGGTACTGCGGTTTTTCAAGATCAGGAATACATTACTATATACAGGTTATCAATTCGTACTAGTGAATATACTCAGGTTATCAAATCACATTCACCCCAGTGTTTCAGAAGAAGTCAAAATGTCAAGATATGAAAAGAAAAAAAAATCCGCCAGTGCATTCACTTAAAAAAACATAATAAATAAACAAACCAAAAAAATAACACACACACACACACACACACACACAGCAAAGAGTTTTGCATATGAGAAAAAAAAAAAAACACACCGTTCCCAAAACCCGTTACAGCAGATACAGAACCGTGTTCGACGCGAGCGCTTCAAGTAACGCGTAATAATCAGGCGCTCAGCGTTGTAGGCGCTGAAAATGTAATCGATTAGATACCGAACCTGGACTGAAATTTCAGCAGAGATTCTCAAAAGGACTGTGACTTGAAAGCAGGACACTGAATACTAATAGTGAACACACACGCACACAAAAAAAAAAACAAAAACAAAATAAAAAAACCACACAGTACATGTATTAATGTTGATATATTCGTAACGCGAAGGGTCAATCCGGAATTACGGAGGGCATAATTTTTCCTTAACAGTTTTCTACGGGAGGGGAAAAAAAAAACAAAAAAAAAACGCTTAATTAAACGTGTACCTTCGTATTTTGTACTCATCTGCTTGTCTGTACATAATATCATTTATTATTAATGTGTATACTGAGTTTGGTCTTTAAAAAAAAAAAACACGTTAAGCGAATCAGAACGTCCCCCTTACGAAGATCTGATGTTAATGCTAAAAGATTAATATGCACTTTTTGTTTCAAGGTGGAATTTTTTTTCTCCAAATGTACAAAAGAACATTTGCAAACGAATGCGTCTAAATCGAACTCAGTGGCTCAGTGGATAAGGCATTGGAGCAAGGCCTTTAACTCTCGACTGCCATAAAGGTCAATATAATGCACCCGATTTCAGATGTTACTGTGAAAGTCTTCGTACATGATCCTACATGAGGGGAGAAAATAATAAAAGTAATGCATTTCTATGTGAAAATATACAACAAATGCCCCCGATCCCACCTACTCTTGACCTGGTTTCACACTTATTTGTCCGGTTTGAGTCCAAACATGACTTGAAATTTCCTTGAAACAAGACGAGGGGTGTAGAATATATATAATGGCGTATAACGACGTGAGCAAGCCCTTACCGTGTGTGTTAAAAAATAAATAAAAAAATACCTTAAGCATCACACACGCACAGAGAACGCCGAGGAACTTTCAGTAGATTGTTAAACATTTTGTGATTATATTCTCCTGAACACGATGCGCTACAGAACTGCAGCACTTCGGCTTTTGTGTTCCTCGGGGCTCGTTTCAGCAGCTCGTGTATACCGGAAGAAAAATCGTCCGTGACCCGAAGTCGATTCGGGATCGGATCCCGGTAGACTTGCACTTTCGGTGCACCTGTTGTGTTGTGTTGTTTTTTTTTTTTTTTTTGGTCCTCACTCGAGGGCTGTGTTCTCACCTGAACAAACGGAAAATCCCACTAGGTTTCGATTCCAACACTGCATATGTGAAAGCACCCATAAGTTTTGGTTATTACAATACTGCACACACACACGCACACACACACACGCAGCAGTAATTCTTCAAACTTCAGAACGCTAACACATCTTCCATATCTGTAATACTGGAGGGGGAGGGCGGTTGAGAATAACGTGAGGTAGACAACGGCACTGAGACGCAGCTGTGAGATCATCAGAACACGTAGCGTTGTGGTAACGGACACGTCTGACGAGAACCTGGGAGTGTTTAAATCTCGCCGAAATTGGTATGGCCCGTCTCCTGGGCGTGTTCCCTCGCTTCTTTCTGTCCCACCAGGCCAGTCTGACACGTCGCGCAGCACAGCGAAAACCGATTCACGTCCGTGAACTGGCGTTTGCGGCGCGCCTCGTCAGCCAGCTCCAGCGCCTGTGCCAGGATGACGTCGTCGTTGGTGGAGAAGATGGTCTGGGGCGGACAATCCGTCCCGGGCACCAGCATCTGCAGCGGGTCATAGTGGATGCCGTCGTAGATGAGAAGCACGCGCTTGCTGTAGCCAGCGTCCTCGCCGAAGCGGTCGACGCGCACCGTCTGCGTGTCGACCACGCAGATCTCGCACTGGTAGAACTTCGACAGGATGGAGAGCTCGATGGCGCCGCCCCACGTGTCGCTGCGGCGGATCCAAGCGCAATAGTTCTCGTTGCTTTTCCCCAGCACGGCCTCGGAGTACGCCCTCGGGTCGCCGCCGACTATGTGGGCGATGAGCTGCCGCATATCCGGCGCGCACGCCGCGTTATACACGCCCCCCTCCACCACATAATACACACTGGTGAACAGGCACGAGTTGTCCGCGGGGACGGTGCGGCGCTCCAGCACAGGGGTGAAGTCCAGGAGTGGGCTAGTAGTGTCTTTGGGCTTGTTCTTCTCCTCTTCTACAATCAGCGTGTCTCCTAGGAAAGAGTTCAGGAACCCGTCAGAAGAAACCGAGGGGAAAATAAACAGGGCTCTGAGCACCTATGTTCCTCCCAGAGTCCTTCATTCCAACCTATTTGAGTTCCTTACAGCTTTTCTCAGTTGCTTTGCAGCATTTCTTTAAGCATTGACAAACCAGTAAGTGCATTTCTCAAAACAATTTGTATAAACAGCACAACATAATGAATTACCTGCAAACGCCTGTACTTTTCTCTAAATCCTTAGTTCATCTCTCTAAGTAAGTATTTGTGTCAGTGAACATCTCATTACCATCAGAAGGCCTTTTGTCATTGTTCACAAACAAGATCGTCCAAATGTTTAGTCGGTTTCGGCGTTTCCTGATGTAAACGACGGTTTGGATCACAATGATTTAAAATGCACAAGGCTGAATTTCTTCTGTAGATCATCTACGAATTTCAACAGCACATTACTGTATGTATTGTATATTGAATGCAGGACAGGATTCACACTTTTACTGTACTGTACTGGTGTTCGTTTGTTTCCCAGTTGTTCGGTTTGTAATTCTGTGTTTTGCTCCGCCAAATTGAAGATTCAGGAACTAGTTGATCATTGGTTGATTTTGATGCCGTACAAAAAAATAGTTGAATAAAAATTTAAGATTGACAGATTATGAAAACTGGATTAACCATTTTGATTCAATGAACTGATGCCTACACGTTTTCACTATTCAGGTGAGATCCAGTATAATATAGTTTGATCGATAAGTAATTTTGAGAATTTCATTTCTGCTCAGAGAAACGCTCCAAAGCAACTGATAAAAACTGCAAACAATAGAAGACACTACTGTTGCCCTCTAGTGGAGAACCAGCGACTAGGTCTCTTATATCTTTTAATTCAACACCATTGATACATTTTTCTAAATATTTTGAGATGTGGATCCAAAGCACTGATGAACTTTGGGCGGATCAGAACCTTTATACTATTCAGGTCTGGGGCCAGTCATCGAGACTCTGAAGTTCCAAATCGATAGATAAAATTCACATTAAAAGCATTCGTGTCAAGGCTTGTATCGCTTTTAAAGACAAACCAGGCTTCACTTTCTGTCCAATCGCATCACACCACTTTGTTGATTTATATCAGGAAGGGTGGAAACCCAACCTTATTTCATGGCGTATATCAGTCATGTCAATAAGAGTTACATAGTCATCTACCAGGCCGTGTGGTTTTTACCGCCTTCTCTAAACCTCCTCACCTGATTTTATGGGGTAATCTTTCAGACGCGCGTCTCGGTTGCTGAGATCCAAGCTCGAAGGCGGGTATCCCACCATAATCTTCTGGACGTTGCACGGGATTCCAGTCAGCTCCTCCACCTTGTCTTTCAGCTCCTGAACAGAGGACTGGTGCATCAGGCCTTGCATCAGATGAGTCCCGTTCTTTGCCTTACACCTCAATCGCAACATCCTGAATCCCTGGTGAGAGACAAAAAAAAAAAAAGATACAGTAAACCAGTTAAAATAATTGGACACACTAAGTAGAGGCTATACTGTAATTGAGCTGCAAGATGGAAATAGACAAGATGGGTGTGCAGGGAGCATTCCATCTCACGGTTCTCCGCACAAGTTTCCTTCCAACTTCTCGCTCTGCATTGGCCATAAGTTTTGAGATATACGTCTATGACGCCTTGACATCTAACAGTAATAGTAGTAAGAAAATATTAAGGGCTTTTGTTTCACATTTCAGTGCAGTGAAACTATTTCTTCGTATATCCCAGCTTGTTAGGAAGCCAGGGTCAACCATGATACATAAGCAGAGTAGTAGAGGGTTAAGGGCCTTACTCAAGGGCCCAACAGTTTCTGACCTTCTATAAAGTAATCCTTAACCACTAAACTACCACTTCACCAATCATGGATGCATTTCCATTTCATAGGAAGCGTTCCTCAACAGTTCAAAACAAATCCTAGAAAACTTAAGACTATATTGTGGAGCCATTTTTAAATCACGCAGCTGCCATAGCAAAATTACTAACGCTTTTTAAGTCTAGCTCAAACAGAACAGTTGAGAAGCGGTTAAGACTTATCAGAGTCTGGATGTCTACAATTACTTCCTTAGCAATAAAAAGAAAAACAGAAATATTTGGTCCTACAATGTGGATGATCTCGTGTTTGGTGAGGATTGGAGCCGTCAAAGACGTCCTCTGTTTGGTCTGTTGCCGGGGGAGTCTGTATGTCTATGTTAATAATAAATCACATTGCTGGAGAACACTGTTTAATTCGCTGTGGTTAACGTAGGAGTTTTACCTCCCGATGTTCAATAAACCAGGTGTTGTGATCTCTCGACCTCCTTGTCAGTGTTGATAAACCAATACGATAAGACGGTGTTGTTAAAAGACCAAAATCGGTGAACACGTTAATTATAAAGCATAAAAGCTACAGACAAAGCAGTTTGGTCTTTTAAAAACACTGTCTTAGAAGGGACATCCAGACAAGCACAAGAGTCCAGAATACGGACGTAATGCGTTTAATTTACATAGAAACTTTTAAAGGAAATACGCTTAACGTTGCATGCGTGAAATTTGTATTTTGGACAAATATTCCATAATTCTTCAAACTATTTATTTTTTAATATGTCTGCTTTTACATGGTCGCACAAATTCTACACCCATCAATATACTGTAACAAAAACATGAAATAAATACTTGTACACTAGTCAATGTTACAAATAATTGATATGAACATATACATTATATATATGAATATGTATGTGTTCATAGCAATTATTTGTAACATTGACCAGAATAAAAGTATTTACTTCATGCTGGTTCCAATTGTATGTGACTTTTCTGTCCTTTATCTAGTTTGCTGAATCTGCATGCGTCTCAAAAAAACAATGAAAGGTAGGTAGTTCCAAACTTTGAACAGACTATCTATCTATCTATCTATCTATCTATCTATCTATCAATCAATCAATCATGTGCTGAGACTTGTCTAGTCTCGGGCAATTCTATGAATTAACAATCAAACTTAAACATAATAAATTAAGACATTCACATTACAGTGTAAATGGAAAAGTGGATTTCTGTAATTACAGGCGGAATTCACTGTAGCCGGTTAATAACCATTTCAACCCAAATCAACACACCTCTCTCACAGTATTGACTTATATTATTCATGTAAAAACGATCACAAGTACATTTTAATACATATCATTTATTATTGTTTAATTCTGTATTTAATGTGTTCACTAACCGGACTATGCTAACCACCGTGACTAGCAAAAACTAGCTCATTAGCATTCGCTAACCGGCTAAAGCAGCTCAGCAGACTTGTTCTTTTTTGTATTTTGTATTGCAGTGGAAAACCGCGTCAAGAAAATCCCAATATATAAATATGTGTTTCTATTTCTTTATCATCTCAACGCTGCATTTGTTTCCCCCCCCCCCGCCGTTACTCACCTCCCCGAGCGCCTTTATTACCACCAACAACAACAAAAACAACACCGCAACCTACACACTGACCAATGAGCGACCTGCGTATGTCGTAACAAGAAGCTGAGTACGTCGTCATCAGAGTGCGCGCACTTCTTTTTATCGCGACCACGCAATTTGGTTAGATTCGGTTGTTTATTATTATTATTATTATTATTATTATTATTATTATTATTATTATTATTATTATTATTAT
>JAAIIK010000109.1:1859667-1875388 GCA_014706435.1 Silurus glanis
ATTATTATTATTATTATTATTATTATTATTATTATTATTATTATTATAAGAAGAAGAAGAAGTATTAGAAGAATAAGAAGCTGCAGTTCGCCTCCCAGACACACGTGTCGCTGCGCCATTTCAAGGACACGTGATTATCTAAAACGTAATTCTACTTCCGGTGTTCGACCATTGTCGCCTTCCTCAACGTGAAGAGTTCGTTTAACGCGGCAAAGTCTCACTTTTTTACTTTCAATTCTCAACATTTAAATAAGAGCACACAGTATTTATTTATAAATAATGGCGTACCGAGGACAAGGACAGAAAGTCCAGAAGGTTATGGTGCAACCCATTGTATCCTTTCATGCCGTTAGCTGCTTAGCATAGCCACCATACTCGTTCATTTAGCTATTGAATTGTATTGGTGATTTTAATCGACGTAGTAAGACTATTAATTTATATAAAAATGTTACTTTGTTTTATCTTTGCCTGTTTTTTTATATGTTTATATGGTGAGTGTGTATCCAAGCTCATTTGTTGAAATTAGGCATGTGCTGAATCGCCCACGACACGTACAATGACTCGATTCTTTGAGTCGGTTCTTTTGTTTTCCCTCATACATAAGCATTTTGTTTAAAGGTTTCATCCACGGTTTGTCATAGAGCAAGTTTTCTTCACCTCTTTGTTTTAGTATAAGTACATGATCTCATGGCGATGTAAAAGTATTCGATGCTTTTTGGTGAGCCGAACTAACTGATCCGACTCACTGATCTGACTCAGAAATCCTATCACTATTTAAGACTAATACAATAAGGTGTATTTTTTCAGCGTGGTTATAAATTATTTTTTTTTGTCAATCCTTTTTGCTTGGCCTTAACATTATCATCCCAGAACCTTATTTTCAGGTATCTACAGAATGTAAGTGTTACTAAGTAATTCTTTCACATTTCTCTTCAAGATTGCTCAGGACTACTCTGAAGAGAACTCTCAGAAGAGAACTCCTCCTCCTTCCATCATATTTTTTAATATTTATAATATTAACCTCAAAACCAGGATTCTTTATAATCAAGAATTATAATTCTGTCCAATGGAGGTTTATTTGTATAGCATTTTAACAATGTACATTGTCCCAAAGCATCTTTACAGAGTTAAATAGTTTGGACAATATGAATTTATATGTTTACTGACTATATATTTATCCCTAATGTATGAGCAAGCAAAAGGAAAAAAGAGAGAAAAACTTATGGTCTGATGAAGGAACCTCAAAAGGAACCTTATCGTCAACACCAAATTTTCATTCATTACAGTTCCATTATTCTTGAGGTGTACAGTGATTGGCACAGACCTGTACATGCAAATTGTAGTTACGAGCCATTATAAATGACTTGATATTAATTACAGTCCAAATCCATCCTTCTATCTTTTGGGCTGCTCATCTGGAACCATTCCCAGCTGCACACTTGGTCTCCAGTTGAAGAGAGCTCCATCCAGATTGCAACAGATTGTTATAAAAAATGGAGTTTCTGTACATACAGTGAAAGTTAGTACATGTTATGTTGTTTTGTCTGAAATAATCCAACCGGTCATTCTTTTCTTCTTGTCAGCGATCCCGAATCCAGGTGTGGCTCTACGAACAGGTCAACATGCGGATAGAAGGCTGCATTATTGTGAGTGAGCATCCATTATCTCCCTACGTCACCCTACGTCTCACTACATTACCCTACATCGCCCTTAGTTGCCTTGCATCTTACTACATAATTGCTACATCTCCATACATAATCGCCGCGTCACCCTACGTCTCACTACCTCTTGCTACATAATTGCTACGTCACCCTATGGCTCACCACGTAACCCTATGCCACCCTACATCTCACTGCATAATCGCTAGGTCACCCTGCATCTCGAGGGTCTCAGTGGTGTAGTGTGTAGAGTTCAGTAGGGTGATGGTGGACAGAAAAAAGCTGTCCCTGAACCTGCTGGTTCTGGTGTGTACGTTCCTGTATCTCCTTGATGGAAGGAGGTTAAATAGTTTGAATGGGATGTGAGGAATCCCAGATGTTGTGTTGTGAAGGTGCTCAGTGGCAGGTAGTTGGGTGTCGGCGATGCTTTCGGCGATTTTCCTTTCACAAAACTTCTCAATATATTAAGAAACTGAAAAAAGGGTGTTAGTAAAGTGATGTGGGTGAAGGTGAGATGAGGAGGCCTGGGGTGCAGTCAGTGTTGATCAACGCTCTATAGCTTATATATTTTATATATTTCTAATTTGCATCTTTATGCGTGTTTTTATTTGCCGTAATTTTTTAATAAGGGTGGAAGTTGTGAATTTTCTTATGCTTTTTGTTCTTCGAGTATTTCAGAGTAGTACACTGTTTCAGATGTACACTTTTTGACTGGAGTTGATTTTTGTAGCCATTTAAATGTATATAAAATGTATTAAATGTATTTATTTTAATTCATAGGGCTTTGACGAGTACATGAATTTGGTTCTGGACGATTCGGAGGAAGTGCACATGAAGACCAAGAACAGGAAGCCTTTAGGTAAAATCTTAGACACTGAACTTCTTTGAGTGTTTTCTTTGATTGCATGTTATTTCACATTGTGTACTTTTTGCTCTCCATCAGGAAGGATCATGCTTAAAGGAGACAACATCACGCTGCTGCAGAGCGTCTCAAATTAACCTCGTGTGGATTTCAAAGAACGATGACGTCCGATATCTTGGTTTCATTTGATTTTTGACTTGTTTCTAAGCAGTGATTTGTTAAACATCGTGTTTTTTTTTTTCTAGCCAAACGCCATTAAAGAAGGTTTTTTTGTTTATCGCTGACTGTCATGTGTTTTGATTGACCCTTATAACACATTGTGTAAATTCGGTGACATTCTCAGATCTTGATCAAATTCACACTGTGCGTTGGGATGGTCAAGAGTAACAGAAGTGTAATTACTAATGTCGTTTTTATCGCTCTCCAAATCTGAGATATAGTATTTTCTGTCATAGTGCAGCATTGTAGAGTTTATTGTAAAATAGCATAGTATAGTACAGTGTAGGAAAGAGTAGTATAGCATAGCTAGCATAGCATGGCAAAAGAAAAATATGTAAAGTGTAGTATTTTATAAGTATATGTTTGAATCATTTTTAGAAAAAGCATAATTGAATTTTTGCTGTGCCATACCACACTAAACCATACCATACTGTACAATACTATAATATAATTAAATATGAATTATAAAATATCTCGGTTTTGGAGAGTGATAGAAAAAAACTAATTACACAGCTGTGTTACTTTCGCCCACCCTAACACACAGTGTGAATTTGATGATCTGATAATTTTGGGGCATAAAAAAAAAAAAAAAAAAATAGTAAGGGATTTTCACCAAATTCACACGGTGCGTTAGCGTAGACAAGATCGAAGCAGGCATGCAATTTCTTTTGTCCAATCCCACCACATCCCTGAGATCTGAGCTCCTGATTTCCATTATGTTGCAGTGCATGTCACATTTGTATGGAATGAAAATATACCTAAATAATCCACTGTTCTTTAATATACCGTAACTATACAAGACATATTCTACTATACAAAACATATACCATACTGTACAGTTAGATTTATTCAAATGGAAGAGCAATGCACATATTTTATTTAATGTTATTCTATACTACAACATCCCACACTGATAATATAATATATTACAATACATTGCAGAACAATTCTAGAATAAACTGTGTTATAGAATAAAAACTAAATCACACAGTGTGAATTTGTCACATTTCTGTCACAACATGGCGAATTTGATTTGAATGAAAATGTACCTAAATAATCCACTGTCCTGTATTCGAATGTGCTCTAGTTATATTTCTACTATGCAAAACACACACTGTTATACAGTTATCTTTATTCGTAGTATTCTTTAAGTGCTTTTAATTAAAATAGCAACATTTTATTTCTACTGTGCTATATCACAACACGCTATACATAATATCTCGAGTTTAGATGGTGATAGAATAAAACTAACTACACTGCTGTGTTATTGTTGCCCACCCTAATGCACAATGTGAATTTGGTGAAAATCTGAAAATTTTTTGGCCTAAAAACATTGTGTTTTTTGAAGGGGAAAAACAGCAACATCCTAAGATTTTCTCCAATTTCACATGGTGTGTTAAGACGGTCAAGAGTGATGCAGGCATCCACCACTGAGATCCGAGCTCCGAATTTCCATTATGTTTGCATTGTATGAGGTTAAATTGAAATATACCTAAATTATCCACTGTATTGTAATGCACTGTAGCTATGCAAAGGTATTCGCCTACACCACCATACTATAGAGTTGGATTTATTCTATCACTCTCCAAAGTTTTGATGTAGTATGGTATGGCATTTTACAGCTTACTAAAGTACATATAAATAGGTCTAATTTGTGATAGTAAACAATAAGCTACAGTAGTTTAGAGTACAGTACAGTACATTAATTAGGTATATTTCCATTCAACCTCATGCAGTTTCATGACCAATACTAACCAATAAATATGTATGCATATGTACGCCCCAAACCTGGGTGTAATATAATGGAAATAAGGAGCTCGGATCTCAATGGTGAAATGCAATAAATCAAAACTAAAAACACAACAGCGTCACTGTTGACCGTCCAAACACATTGTGAGAATTTGATGCAAATCTAAGGACATTGATTTCTCCCCTAAAAAAGCACAAAGGCTAAAACCCCTTAATGTTTTTTTAGCCCACTGGTGAAGATCTAAGAATGTCACTTCTTTTTTTTTTTTTGTCCCAAAAATTGTCCCAATAATAGATGTCCTACGATTTTCACCAAATTCGCACAGTGCATTTAGACAGTCTTGTCCTTTCTTCGTTTGGTCCTCCACAGTAGATCTGAATATACTGTATCTCTATTTTTACTATTCTATAATTATAAAATACTTCACTACACATGTTTATTTTGCCATGTTATCCTTACACACCCTAACACACAGTGTGAATTTGGTATATACTATCTGGACTATATACTGAACTATACTATCAAACTCCACAATAAACCTAAACACACTGTATTTCAGCTTTAGAAGGTGATAGAATGAATCTAAATGCAATGTTGTGTTCCAAATACTGTATTACGATGACAAATGTAGTGACAAATGCAGTCCTACACATAGTTTTGTCTTATCAGACCCCAACACTGAGATCTGAGCTCCACATTTCCTTTATATTACACTCAGTAAAGCATACAGGTGTGAGGTGCACACATTTACCTGGTTGATTAGTTAAAGTTATTCTGGTTTTGTTAGTCTTGTTGTTGGTTTTGAGGGCCTAGATAGATATACAGTTATGTTCAAAATAATAGCAGTACAATGTGACTAACCAGAATAATCCAGGTTTTTAGTATATTTTTTATTGCTACGTGACAAACAAGTTACCAGTAGGTGCAGTAGATTCTCAGAAAACAAACAAGACCCAGCATTCATGATATGCACGCTCGTAAGGCTGTGCAATTGGGCAATTAGTTGAAAGGGGTGTGTTCAAAAAAATAGCAGTGTATGCCGTTGACTGTACAAACTCAAAACTATTTTGTACAAACATTTTTATTTCTAGGATTTAGCAATCCTGTGAATCACTAAACTAATATTTAGTTGTATGACCACAGTTTTTTAAAACTGCTTCACATCTGTGTGGCATGGAGTCAACCAACTTGTGGCACCTCTCAGCTGTTATTCCACTCCATGATTCTTTAACAACATTCCACAATTCATTTACATTTCTTGGTTTTGCTTCAGAAACAGCATTTTTGATATCACCCCACAAGTTCTCGATTGGATTAAGGTCCGGGGATTGGGCTGGCCACTCCATAACATTAATTTTGTTGGTTTGGAACCAAGACTTTGCTCGTTTACTAGTGTGTTTGGGGTCATTGTCTTGTTGAAACAACCATTTCAAGGGCATGTCCTCTTCAGCATAAGGCAACATGACCTCTTCAAGTATTTTGACATATGCAAACTGATCCATGATCCCTGGTATGCGATAAATAGGCCCAACACCATAGTAGGAGAAACATGCCCATATCATGATGCTTGCACCACCATGCTTCACTGTCTTCACTGTGTAGTGTGGCTTGAATTCAGAGTTTGGGGGTCGTCTCACAAACTGTCTGTGGCCCTTGGACCCAAAAAGAACAATTTTACTCTCATCAGTCCACAAAATGTTCCTCCATTTCTCTTTAGGCCAGTTGATGTGTTCTTTGGCAAATTGTAACCTCTTCTGCACATGCCTTTTTTTTAACAGAGGGACTTTGCGGGGGATTCTTGAAAATAGATTAGCTTCACACAGACGTCTTCTAACTGTCACAGTACTTACAGGTAACTCCAGACTGTCTTTGATCATCCTGGAGCTGATCATTGGCTGAGCCTTTGCCATTCTGGTGATTCTTCGATCCATTTTGATGGTTGTCTTCCGTTTTCTTCCACGTCGCTCTGGTTTTGCTCTCCATTTTAAGGCATTGGAGATCATTTTAGCTGAACAGCCTATAATTTTTTGCATCTCTTTATAGGTTTTCCCCTCTCCAATCAACTTTTTAATCAAAGTACGCTGTTCTTCTGAACAATGTCTTGAACGACCCATTTTCCTCAGGCTTTCAAATGCATGTTCAACAAGTGCTGGCTTCATCCTTAAATAGGGGCCACCTGATTCACACCTGTTTTTTCACAAAATTGATGACCTCAGTGATTGAATGCCACACTGCTATTTTTTTGAACAAACCCCTTTCAACTAATTGCCCAATTGCACAGCCTTACGAGCGTGCATATCATGAATGATGGGTCTTGTTTGTTTTCTGAGAATCTACTGCACCTACTGGTAACTTGTTTGTCACGTAGCAATAAAAAATATACTAAAAACCTGGATTATTCTGGTTAGTCACATTGCACTGCTATTATTTTGAACATAACTGTATATAAAAGATATATGATCCAAGTAGGACTTCTATAGAGATAGAGAATTGTTCATCATCTGAAGCAACCTGTCATATTCTTAAAATTAATATAATGTTGCAAAAGAACACAGTGTACCAGTCATCTCCAAGATTCGTCATAATACCACATAACTGCTGATGATGTTTCCTCTGAACTTTAGTGGTGCATGATGAGAATCAGAGTCATCCGGTTCCTCAGGATCACCAATTTTTCATTTTAGATCTTTACTTATGAAGTGCTTCATAACACAAGGCCAGTGGCAATTTAAACTAATGGTTTGGCACATGTGATTATGTTTCCTTTAGAATTATTCTAGAAGTGCTCAGCGGTGGACAGACCGTACTTAAGTAGCTTTTTCGCGTCTCTGTACATTACTGCAGTATTTCCATGTAAGTAGACTTTAACTTTCACTACATTACAAAGTTAATATTTTACTTTTCACTCAACTACATTTTGCGAAAACTTGCACTTGTGACTTTGTTTGCTTTTTTTTTTTTTTTAAGGCTCGTGATCATTTTAATAGATTTTAATCTATCTTTATTTGTGTGCTTTGAGTAACAAAAGAGTCTTTTTCACATAATCACATAATCATAGTCTTGTGACAAAAATTATAATAGGAACATTATAGCTATAATAAATCAGTATTTTGGATTCTTAAGTACATTTGAGGGCAAAAACCTCAAGTGAAAGTTTAAAGGGACACTTTCACTTTTACGGTTTACACCGCCCACAAGGGGGCAGTATGTCCATAAATCTCTACACTCCTCCAGTTTGTCATTGAAAGACCTTTGAAGAAGAATTTTCACACTTTATTTATGCTAATCTTAATCCAGTGACATGGTTCACTTTTTCAAACAACTAATAGGGGTAGGTTTGTGTATAACCATTAGAAATATGTTTCGGGTGATTTCCAGTCATAACCTGAAACATAACCTAACAACTATTAAAAAAAAACTTTGGTTGTTTGTTTTGTTTTTTTATGATCCGCTTATCTGAATTGTGACCAATACAATCTGTTTAGTTACACTGAAGACAAATCTCAAAGAAGCAAAACCAAATGCATTATCTATTAATAACAGGCGTCTTCTTCAACGGGAAGTGCGATAAGAATCTGATAATACGAAAGGTGCCGCACGTCAGCAAAAGCAGCACGGTGCCATGTTCCCCCATTGATGAGCACTGCTTTTGAGGCAGGAGGTTCTGCTGCTGGTGGAGGGGAAGCTTTATAGATATGAACTCCCCAACAACCTGAGAAGGAAGTGGCATCTCAATTACTTGAAGCGAGTTTGCAAGTTCTTGTGGAAAGCAGGAGTTCCATATGCAGCTTTTCTGCAGCCCCAGTGGGAGGAAGTCAGTTGCTGACTCCAGAACCACCCCCCCCCCCCCTCCACATGAGCGTTACTTCATAACTGCGACCACAAGCGCTCAGTAGCTGCCTGTGGATTGAAACCGCAGTGATACTGCATCAGGTTTTCGTTTTATCTCTGTGGGGATGTGAGTATAGTGCGAGCTGTGCGAAAGTAGGGGTTTGTGCACGATTAAAGGCCGCTTGACACTCAAGATTTGGTATTACCTTCTTTTTTAAATAACAAGTCAACGAAAATGTCCTCAATAAACTTGTCGCTCTGTTGTGTAGCTATATCATTCAGTCTGTCCTTCTGGAAAATGCCTGGTCTTGGAGATGTCTTTGGGTCCGATTAATGTCTTGTGAGCGTCTGACCCTTACATGATAAGATGTTACTGATTAAAAGAACTTGGTTGTTTTTTGTTTTTTTTTCCATTCCAAAATATGAAAAAATTTGTTTTCAACTTTACTGACTGACCAGGATGAAACATATTTCAGAAGATGAATACATTTACATGGGAAACGCATGTCGCTGAAGATGGTTTTCACCACCCATTGACGCAATGCACTTCTCTACATGTTGAACATCACTGAAATGTCATTCGACATAAAATGGCATGATTCATCTTTTTTTTTTTTTTTTTTTAAGTTTTTGTGAAACAGAACCTACTGAACTTCTTTAGAAATTATCCTGGCTAATCAGTATTGTTTAATACAATGCCCCTATGTGTATTTTATTGTATTTTCTATACGAACCATAACCCTCTGCCCTCAGGCACACCCAAAAACCTTTTTTTTTTTTTTTTTAGAAATGTCAGCAGTGACACCATGGTGTGTGAATTCTGGCTCTGACAGTTTCTCAATTGTAAACCTGTAAGGCGAGTCAAATGAAAAACTTTAAAAGTGCAACAATTAGGCCAATTATACATTGCTGTAATTTACATGAGTCATCAGCAATTATTCAAACAACATCCGCAGTCAGGTCAAAATAGCATCGACTGAGTGCAAACCTACTGGTGACTTAAATCACGTTGATACATCCATCAAAAGACCTTCAATTTGAGTGTCGGCGAAATACCTTTCTATATGATTTCCATGGGTTTTATAGCAGGCACAGAATGGAAAGACTTTGCAGTCAGATCAGGAAGTGCAACAGGTGGTGCATCGATGGCTGCACATGCAACAGGAAGAAGGAATGTGGACACTAGTTAAGTGGAACACTTTTAATCTACTTGTGACGGTTTTCATTTGACTCATACACCTTTACTCCCACAGTGCTTTTAATTCTTTTGTGCAGATTTTCCTTTGTTATGTATCCACCCATATAATATTCTAATGACTCGAGTTAGATATATTTCCCAGAATTGAAAGAAACTAGCAGGCTCGTTTTTAATTAGAATCAGAATCAGAATACTTTATTGATCCCAAAGGGAAATTGTTTGGTTGCAGTTGCTCACAGTAAAAGATCAAAGTAAAGATTAAAGAAATAAAAATAATATATATATGTGTGTGTGTGTGTGTGTGTGTGTGTGTGGCATGAAAATAAATAAATATAATAATATCTATATTATCTATATTGTAAAACATCTATATCCTGGAGCAGCTGTTTAACACTCAGAGGGAGGAGTTACAGTATATAGTTTGAGGGTGTTGTTCCTGTGTTGCTCTGTGGTACATTGTGGTTGTATGAGTCTGTCACTGAACATACTCCTCAGACTGGCCAATGTTTTATGTAGTTGGCGGGAGAAGTTATTCAAGATGGTCATAACCACCATGCCCCTGAACAGGCAGGCACTAAGGACAAATTAAAAACCAGATGTGTTATGTCTTTATATCAATCCCAAACAGCTGCATTTGCATAATTAAGCCATGTTAATCTCTGTTAAATCGCTCAGTATATACAGTAACTGATATCACTTTTGTCCCTAAAATCCTTGTTTCCATAACCTTCATTTGCATACTGCCGAATGATTGGTTCTTATATTTTATGACATGGTAACCTTCACCTTTCATGGGTTTAATGCAAAATTGTCCAATTCCTTTTTCTTTTTATTGAATTACCCCACAAGTGTTGCATTTTATAAAGTTTTTTGTTTACTTCAATACCCAATATATGCTCTGAGCAGCATGCTGGCAAAAGTCATGTTTTCTGGAGGTTTTTCACGTTCGCCAAGTTGCCCCAAAACCTCTCATCTAAGTCTTTTGTAGTATTTCGTCTACCCAAGAGCCCCAGAGACTGGACCTCTGCCTCCTATCGATGTAGCCAGGCTGTGGGAAACTCCACAACCGAGCCTGTCATAGCTCACGGTGGCTCTCAGGATTTAGTCAACGGAAACGCTGCCCAGGTCAGATCGCTATCCTGCCTGATCCCGTGAGGCCTTCCTGTTCCAGCGGGAGTGATTGTTAGAAGCAGCCCCTTTGTTTGGTCTCTCCCCATGACCTGTCATGTACCTTGATTAGTCAGGTTGCTGCCCGGCTCATATCTCAGTACCTCACCACCCACAAGGATCAGGATATATATGTATTATATCCACCTTTTATTTATATATTAAACATTATTTAACGCAAAAACAAATTAAAAACCTCTATAATGCAAAAATGGAATCTGCTCAGAATTAAGGATGAAACGCAATTATCTTTTTAAAGCTGTATCAGTACTATTCCTTTCTTTGTCACTTTTATAATTGTACTGTATTTTTTTTTTTTTTATGATAATGTGAATGTGGTCTTTGTTAGAGTAATATAAGTATATAATACACCTATTATTTTTAAGGTTTATAGAATCAATAAAAGTATGTATTTTGCCTTTTTAGTGCAGATTAATAAAAGTACAATTCGCCAACAACAACAAAAAAAAAAAAAAAAAAAAAAGCTGGAACCATAAAGCATTTCTGAAATAGCCTAAAGCACAATGCAATCGCAATCATTAATACTAATCATTTACATAATTATTTCCTCCTTATCATTCCTCACTTTTCAATTTCCCCTTCATTGCATTTTATTTACACAGACCTGAATGTCCTCTGTACTATTACACAATAATGTTCAAGGCTTTGGAGCTATAATTCATTTGGCCCATTGGTCATCATGTTCAAAAGATCTTCCCTGTGATTCAGCGTTGTCGAAGGTTTGGTGATGAATCATTCTTTACTTAGCTGAGAATCCTGTATCTCAACAGGTTTCACCTAAAAAACATGCAGTCATAACTTCCACACACATTAAAGACTTGCTAGTTTAGAAAAGTGGTGGTGTTTTCCAGTGAAATGGCACTGAATGAGAGGTTCATGACATTAGTGTGTTTCTTATCTTGTTTGAACAGCGCAGCATCGACGCGTAGTACCTTCATATTTCGACAATTAACGCGTACAATAATCTGCAGCTTCTGATAAGGCCTTTTGTTCTAACGCTCAGCTGAGGAAACACAGTAGCATTTTTCATTGTTCGGACCCTTTTGGCTATGATGCGTGGTAGGGAAGGTGGGAATGGGTCCAGGGTAAAACCGAAGGTGAGAAAGTGTCCGTCCTTTGTCTGAGCAAAATAATGAGCACGTTGAAAACAAGCCTGCTTTTCAGCACCATTTTATCATCGGCACGCCGTTGAAAAGCCGACGATAGGTGAAGGGGTCGCGAACGTGCAAGCGTATGATTTCTCATTGTCTTTACACGCGGATAGCGTTTACTCCGACTCGGCGCCTATACGAAGATTTTTGCGCAGGTGTTTGCATTCGGCGCTGCGTTTCGTCATTTGCCGGCACCCATTCAACCCGTTTGCATGCATAGTCAAATGGGCTTACTCGAAGCGTTAGTCGTATTTATTGCTTTATGCAAATGACAAAAGAACTTCTCACCCTGCGTACCATTAAAATGGGCCATTTCCCTCCTTTTACAACTAGCTTTCTGTTTATTTGTCAATAAAATACACTCCCATACTGTGGCGCGCGAATCGGTATGGAGTGCTTAAATGTTCCAAACAAAAGACCTGCAGCGGAGCGAAAAGAGACGGGGGAACAAAAAACAAACGAGTAATGAAATTATAACAATACAGACAGAGAGAGAGAGGTACGCGAACCACAATGGCAGGGAACAATCGTCCCGCATCAATGGAAAAAAAGAGGAGGGGGGGGGGTGGACCTGGACAATAGGGCCGGTGACAGCAGGACAATAGCCGCACTGTTTTCAATTAGACATTATCTCATACACCGAGTGGCAGGTCTCATTGTGCCGGGGGGCTATTTTCAGGGCCGGCTTTGTGTAGGCCAATGCCAATATTCCCTTCAGCCCCCGCAGAGAGAGCCGGCCCTTTTATTCTCTCCACTGTTTGTTTTTTGCTCAGCACTAAACTGTGGGTGGCTGAGAACAAACTGTCTGCAGAAAGGAAAAAAAAAAGAGGACAGGGTACTACCTATGCCTTTGTTGCCCATTAGACGATTACATTAAACATGGATCTAAGCTGCAGAATGGATGTTCTCAGATTGTTGCATGATTTTGCACACAGTTTAGCTTCCAGTGCTTTTTGGGTGGCCTCCTCAACGTACAGTGTCTGGAGCCATGCTTTGTGCATTGACACTCGACATATTGAAGCGACCTGTGTATTAGGGCAGATATTAGGCTTGTTACACATTTCCATATGTTAGCACATGGTATAAAGTGCATGATCTTTTTTGGTTTTTTGTTTTACAGCAAACCATCTGGTCTGGATTGTTATATAGGCTAGTGATGAAGCTCAGCAGATGTTGTCTGTGCCCTATAGCTGAAAGGAAAACTCAGAACCTTTGTTTTTCTGTATAAAGCTAACGGACATGCGCCGCTAGAACGTCATAAGATGACTTTGCTGCTGCTAGCACAGGTTGAGAAAAACAATAATAACCATCTAAAGCAGTAACGATCACTTCTTTTCAGTCTACCATAGAAGGAGCGGAAATGGGCAGGTTCGAAATCCCAGAATGCACCGCAACCAGACAATCCTGTGTTATGGCTGAAGATTCGGTTCAGCTAGTTAGCGAACTACGCAGCGACTAGCACGGTGCCATGCATTTGCAAGTTTTTGAAGCTGATATGCCTGAGTAGCGTGTGAGAGAACTTTACATACATTCACAAAGAACTAAGTAGGACTGAATCGAACGCTATAAATCCTACATCGCTATCATCATATGGTGAGTCATGTAGGAAATCGTCAAACAAAGCGTCAATAAACATGGAATAAAACAGTCTGAAAACGATTCCTTCGTTTTACATTTAGATGTTTGAAGAGGTATCGGTCGGCACTCTGACGGCCTCTACGCTTACAGAAAAACCTCGGCTACGTTGCACGCAATAAGAGTCGGCTCCAGCACTCTTTGTGTATCTTTGGACAAATGCAAAAACATTTTTTATCGATGCAGACGAAGCATTTGCATTTGTATCTTTTGATCCAGTTCTGTAATTTTATCAAACTAGGCTGCTTGTTTCGGGTCTAAATATCATTTTTCGGAGGCGTCATAAAGCTATATCTGATGCGATAACATTTGAGGCTAGGTCACTCGATCCATCTGTCACTCTGGTTTTTAACCTAATTGGGGTATTTTAACCGAATTCTTTTTTTTTTTTTTTTTACCAAAAAAAAAAGCGAATAGGGTGTTGTTTAACTTTTTTTCCGCTTGTTTGTTGCTGCTTGAGAGCGGAAGAGAATTTGGAATAGGTTGCGGTCTTCCGATGGTTTCTCAGAAATAATGTGCTCGATTTTATCGAACGGAACGTTGATGTTTTTTTGTGATTTTTTTGTACATATTTGTCACTCTCGCTGTTCTCTATCAGCTCAGCCCGAATGCACTGCGGTGTGCACGAGACTCTATCTCTATATGTGTTCCATGTTTCATTCGCAGGTTGCTGAGGGCCTCATGGGTTTTTGGGGGTTTTGGGGCAAACTGCACACATAGACAAAACTTCTATATTGGCTTGGGTGTAATCAAAAATTGTACACGCCAAGCAAAATAGGCATTTCATGTGGTTTTTGTTCCTCTCCTGCATTTTTTTTTTTTCCTCCCCGCACCACAGAGCCTCTGAGTCTGATGGCACCGCGGGCTCGGCATCCAAATGAGGTCAATATCAAAGGTCATGGAAGTTTTCAGAAATTATATAGTTAAATTGAGTGAGTGCACAATAAACTTCAAGAGCACCTGCAAGTTGTTCCATGTTGTATGGGCAATTCAACAACAATTTATTAAACAATTTAACATTCTTTATTAAATGCAGTTTGGTACATTTGTACAAAATATGCATAATACGCAGGGCCTGTCAAAAGTTTGCAAACACAGAGTCTTGTATGGTTTTTTTTGAGAGACACATGCATGTTCCTGTTGTTTCTATGCAACAAACTATGTCATTGAAGTCTATTAAGATAGACCAAACAAATGTATAAAAATCCTCCCTTAGCACGAAGAACAGCTTTACACACTCTTGGCATTCTCCAAACATTCAGCTGAAATACAAAGGTGTTCTTCACTATTCGAGAGATTTCTTTACGATCAATAGGATTTATGTATAGTGAGTGGAAAGGCCATTCCATGATAGATCCCAACTCCTAACAACTGTTTGCTCTCTAAATAATAGTGGTTACAATCAGATGGATAGAAATCAAGATGGACTTGCATGGTGTTAAAGTATGGAACGGTTGCCATGTTGGTTCCTTTCACCCAGAATAAGTCTCCAACCTTTCCTGCTCCAAAATACCCTCAAACCATTCAGCTTCCATGTCAATGTGTGACTGTGGGGGGTGACACAGTCTGCTCACATTTTCTCTCCTTTTCTCCATCTTACAAAAGTTCTTCTGTTAGAGACACAAACGCACAATTTGGACTCAAAACTCTTCCGGGTTATTCACTGTCCAATTATTGTGTTTTTTTGCCCTTAAAGTTGTTTATTTCCTGTAACAGTTTATCCAAAGGTGTGTTATTCCTCTCATATGTCCAGGATTACAGTTATTTGTTAAAAGATAAACTTCATAAGCTACAGTAATAAGTCCTCTGTTCTCGTTTATATTATAGCAGCTGCACCGTATTGACATTTGAGGACACTCGACCAGAAGCTTTTGCTTTTTGAACTTCCCATTCCACATTTAGTTTCCATTTGCTGTTATAATAACCTCCATTCTTTTAGGAAGATGTTCCACTAGAGTGTGTTGTGTGCATTTGTGAGATTTTTAATCTAGTTTGTAAAGTCAGGTACTGATGTAGGTGAGGAGATTTGTGCTTGTGGAGCTCTAAGATTTTCCAATCCAACCCATGTAAAACATATTTTCATGGATATTTGCACAGGGGCATTGTCATGGTCTTGTAGTTCAAGTTAAGGGAAAATTGTATGTTATTCATCCAAAGACGTCCGATAGATAGATAGATAGATAGATAGATAGATAGATAGATAGATAGATAGATAGATAGATAGATAGA
>JAAIIK010000109.1:1919469-1938259 GCA_014706435.1 Silurus glanis
TGTGTGTGTGTGTGTGTGTGTGTGTGTGTGTGTGTGTGTGTGTGTGTTTGTCTGTGTGAGTCTGTAATCGGATTTACATGTTCAGTGGGCAAATTATGTACATTTATCATGAGAGGTGTAAAAAAACAAACAAACAAACAAACAAAAAAACCTACACACTGAAGGTACAAAAGATGGTAGTGCCTTTCCAGCAACAGTACTGTTGGGTACCTTTTTATATTTTATGTGTACGAGTTGATAGAGTGCCCCCTCTGCTGGTTAATAGCGGTATTGACTTCAAATACTGATTAAATCCCACAGTACTTAAGGCATCTAAAATTTAATTCAATTTAATTAAAAAGAGCACCTTTATTAAAAGATATGTATATAAATAAATCTTAGCTGGATGAGTAAGAATTATAAAGCAAACCGTGAGCAGGAATGCATCAGGCCTGGCATTTGTCCCCAAATTGAGTTTAGTTTGTGTGTGTATATAGCGTGGGTTTTATTTTATTATTTTTTTTATTTCATTTATTGAACAATCATTGCACCTCACAGCTTGTGGCTTTCGGACACTTCTACCTGCCATTTACATGTTTGTTTGTGTTTTTTTGTTTTTTTTTTTAGCTTAAATGAGATGAAAAGAAGAAATATCAGTGTCTTTAGAAACTGAGGAATGAAAGGAAGAACGGCCTCTCGATAGCTGGCAAATCAAACGAACATGCTGGAATTATAATGTATATAATTTAAAATAGGAACAGATACGATTTGTACCTTACCTGTAATATCAGATTTTTAGAAAGAAAAGAAAAAAAAATATGATTTGGTCTACTTACTTACAAAACAAAAAAAAACAACAAAAAAAAAAGCAGCCGTTGTAAATATAGATTATAGACTTTATTTTGTTTATAAAAGTGTATAAGTTAAAGTTGTACATTTTTCCCTGTATGTTTCTCTTTTTTTTGGTTTGTTTTGAGGTTTTAATAAAAACAAATGTGTTCCTTTTTTTTGCAGTTCCGTTTCGTTCTTTGGTTGTAATAAACCTAATGATGAAAGTGCAACACAAGTTACTGGGAAATATTCACTGATCCAGGGATTGTAAGGAAGCAGAATAATTGTAGAGTACAAACAATATTCTTTTTAATTAATGATTCTTTTTTCTAGTAATTACACACTAATCCCACAACTATGTAATGCAACTCCTCTTCTTCACAATTCTAATCAAAGTACAAGCTTTTGAAAGGACTTGAGTATGAAAAGTAAACTTGGTGATCTATAAGAACTATACATGATCTTGACCAAAGTATTAACTTTACCAGCCGTATGTTGTTCTTCCCCAAACTGGACGCCTTTGGATTTGGTAGCATTACATTTTTCCTTCACTTGACCTAGCAGACCCAAACCTGTTCCAGCCTCTGTGCATAAAACCAGCTCCATGAAGCGCTGCTTTATCTGCGTTGAAAGTATGTGCAAGATCTCCTGTTGTGGATCTCTGACCTCAACCCTAGTAAACAATGTGAACGCCGCCTGCACCTCAGGCCTCGTCAGACCTCACCTACGTCAGGACCTGACTCACTAACGCTTTTGTAGCTGTATGAGCTCAAATCTCCCAACAAATCTAGTGGAACATCTTCCCAGAAGAGTGGAGTTTATTATAACAGTAAATGGGGATTCTATTTTGAATGGGGTGTTCAAAAAGCACAATCTTCTAATCAGGTGTCCACAACATATAGTGTATATGTGAATAATGGATGCAGTTCACGTGGCGCTCGATTCTCCCACACCCATGTAGTGAAGATTTAATACGGAGAAAGTCCAGAAATAAAGACCAACATTTATTAAAGAAAATGGTTACGAAGCTCGAACACTGGAGGCTCCTTTAATACACAAGTCTCTTTACAACAAACCTTCTTTTGAATAATAAGTACAAGATGTTAGGACAAAGACAAGCTTCAGACCAATCAACTTTAAGGACGCATCACATTGTGGTCTCAAAAGTCGCACATGAACTTTTCTTGGATACTAAAAATTTACCTTATGTCCATGCCGTGATGTCACACTATGAAGAAATTCCACTGTGTGTGTGTGTGTGTGTGTGTGTGTGTGCTGATATATACACCTTATACTTTTTATACATTTATAGACATGTGGAACATCCATGAGACAAGTTGATCACAGCTACACACAATTGTTCCTTCAACGAACTCATTTTTCCTCTCAATGAATAATATAAATATTAAAAAGTATTTTTTTCCCCCCCGAAAGAAACCACAAATAATGAAAAAATAAAATAAACATCTGGAGTAAACGGTTACAAAGTGGTTAAAATGGCAGCCCGCTTTTAGCTCATGTCGTTCTGACCAATCAGAAATGAGAATTTGACATCAAAGGAGTGATGAAAAGACGCACAAGTAGTAAACAAATCAAATCTACTGCATCATAACCAATAGTCTTATTCGTTTCGGATTTCGTTTTTCTTTTCGAAAGTTCACACGATTTTTCACAACGTGATTTCTAATTTCCTAAATTGTGTAGAAACGAAGGCATCAGTAACACATACAGATGTGAAGCAGATGAAAATTACACATTAATGCTGATAAACATTTCAGAAACATAGACATTGTAGTGCAATCAACCAGAATTTACATTTGTGTGTATGTATATGTATATATATATATATATATATATATATATATATATATATATATATATATAAATTTATATTAATTTTTTGGCAAAACAACCAATAATCTGTTCAAAGTTCAAATATTGTTGTGTAACTTACCTTAAGTGAGAAATTTATAGAAAATTAATTATTACAATTAATCATTTAATTAATTAAAGATGCCCAAAATTGATCACGTTGATTCAACAAACAAAATGTATACAACAAAAAAATTAAGTATTGTTTAACTTTGCAGTGCTTTTAAATACAACAAAGCAGTTTAAATCCTTCTGTGGTTTCCAAATAAATAATGTATATTTACATAAAAGAAAAATATTTGGATGTTCTGCCCAATTTACGGTTTTAAATGTGACCCTCTGCTATTATTTTTACATCATTGTAAATCAAATAAATAATAAATTCATTCAACACGTAATTCCAGACGGACCAATGTTTGTGAAGACCTGACCATAAGATTTGTACGTTCCTCTTCTTGAACATCCCATTCCACATTTAATATCCATTTGCTGTTATAATGACCTCCACTCTTCTGGGAAAGATGTTCCATTACATTTTGTGGAGATTTGTGCTCATGCAGCTACAAGGGTTGTTAGAAAAGTTAGGTAGTGATGTAGGTGAGAAGGTGAGGAGGTCTGGGGTGCAGTCGGTGTTCACATTCATCCCAAAGGTGTTCAATAGTGTTGGTGCTCTATAGCAGATCTTCCACTTTAACCCATGTAAAGGAGATCTTCATGGAGCTAAATTTGAGCATTGTCATGCTGGAACAAGTTTGGGTCTCCTAATTGAACTGAAGGATAGATTTAATGCCCCAGCATCCAAAAGACATCCGGTGTGATTGTGTGCCACCATGTTTGTGGTAACAGTTTGGGGAAGAACCGCAAATGGCTGGAAAAGACAAGTGTCCCAATATAGTGTAGTCTTATATAGTGGTCTTCACATAGTGTAGATTGTATATTTAAATGATCAAATCAGTTCAAATTCAGACAGCATATTTCTTTTTAATGGAAAACTTTAAGAACAAAAAAAAAAAAAGAAAAGAAGCTTCAATCTCTTCGGCGTCCGACCCAAACTGGAAAGTGTCATTTTACAGTACAGTATCGTCTTTTTTTATTTTTTCCTTCACAATATTTCACAGTATTTACATTCCCCTTAACGGCACCAGTGCTCTTCGCCACAAACCTACGACAGCGCCCTCTGGTGGTGGTGTGTTTCATACGCCACAACACCAAAGTTTACGGTGACCGTTTCGGAGAGAAATGCCCGGAACCGTTCCAGTACAATTCCAGGTATAAAATGGTAATGTAATTAAGGGAAACACACTGTTATCTATACACTGCTTCAAGTCAGTTCAGTACATTCACAGAACAAAAAAAAAAAAAACAACAAAAAGAATAACAGAAAAGATGAAAGGATTCAAAAGAACCTCGACAGACACTCATTCGATCATAGAAAGGTTTAGAAGAGGTTTAAAATGCACACAATGCATTACATTGATGATTTTTGAAAAATTTAAATATGTGGGCCTTCACGTCAATCAGCAAATAGCATTGTGCAGCTCTGGCCCATCTATACATTGACTGACCTATGATTCCAGTTCTGACCCATCTATTCATGGACTGACTCATGATTCCATCCACTGAAGATGCGCTGTGGTATCTAAACACCAAGACATCAGCATCAGATCCTTTACGTTGCGAGGTCAAGCCTCCATGCTGGACTTTTTTGGCCCAGCAAAAAAAAAAAAAATCGACTGAAGTAAGATCTGGGTTATTTGGAGGCCAAATCAACACTTCAGTCATGTTCCTCAAATGGTTCCTGAAACAACGTTTTACATTGCTGTGAAAAAGGCCACTGATATTAGCAAACATTTTTGCCATGAAGGGATGGAACATAGGGTTCAGTAGGTGGTACATGTCAAAGTAACATTCACATGAGCATCAGGACCAGAGGTTTTCCAAGCAGATCATCACCCAGAGCATCACAATACCTCAGCCAATGGACAGTTCAGTAACAGCGGAGTAATGGATCTCACCCCTTGACCGGTGTGATTATAATTAGATCCATATTATCAGTGGTTTTAATTTGATATCTGACCGACGTATAGATGTTTTTTTTACTTGTGAAGTAACAAAAATCTTGTATTTGTAGAAATCTCGAAAATATCAAGCACTGGCTTTCCTTCATTACCCTCAGAAATTTCAGTACCATTATGTACTTCTCCTTGGCGCTATCCTGGTACCCTTTTACTGTACACACGTTCTTATGAAGGCACACGAGTGCTCCTGAACGTCCAGTCGGACGGCAGAACTCCGGCGCCAAGGAAACGTAGTTCAGTACTTTTATTCCTCGGCGGCTTTTATCGTCATTTGTTTTTTGAAAATTACGAGCAACATTCACATATATATACACACCTACAAGTGAACATTAGTGCATTTCATTATACCACTCGTAACACACTCTCAGAAATAAAAAGGTACCAAAGATACTTAGTCAATAGTTTGAGACAATCAAGGACAGGTACATGGTTTGTATCTACAGTATCTGTCAAGGTATAAAACTGATTGTACTTCAGAGACGAAGATGATTTGGGCCTCTTTATTTCTGAGAGTGTGAGAAAAAAAAAAAAATACATCTTAAATAAAAGAGACACCAGAATCTTTTTTTTTTTTCTTCGAAACAGTTAAAAAGCGAATAAATAAAGAGACGAAAGAGAAAGGAGAAGTCAAAGCTGGACTGAACTCGGGCTCATTAGCGACTCTGTGGCTACAAAATTATTCATGGTGCTGCTAAAGTGACTCTTGGCTCCAGTTATTGCCCGAAGGTTCGGCCGTTTCATTATTAACCTCAGTCATCGACCATTAACGCGCGACGGTGCACCTGAGCGGAGAGGACGCAGCGTAACGCTCTCAAACTCATCAAAACAACAAAACTAATACAGCGCTAATAATTACAGAGACGGGAAAATAGCTATATAATATGCAAAGCCTTGCTATTATTGACATAAAAATCGTTAAATTCGTTAAGATCAATATACACTATGACAAAAGTATTGGGACACCCCAACGTCTCGGGATGCCGTAGCGTCCGATTTTCTCTCCACTCCAACCAGCAACATTTGCGCCAACATGACATGGTCCCTGTGCACAAATCCAGCTCGTTGAAGATGAAATAGTTTGGGGTGGAAGATCTACTGCGCTCAGGCCACCCCCAGGCCTCCTCATGTCACCTACATCGGTACCTGACTTACTAATGCCATTGTGGTTGAATGACCACAAATCTCAATCAAATCTACCGAGTGGCGCTTAATAGAAGAGCAAATGGAGATGAATTGTGGAATAGGTTTTTCAAAAAGCGTCAGGTGTCCACAAACTATTGTCCACACAGTGTATGGCAGATGGCCTATTATCGAAGTCGCTCGTGAAACTCGTGCAGTGGCGCTTGACTCGATTGAGACGGAGCAAATAAATAATCATAACCAACGATTTTTTTTTCCCCTTGAATTTTTCACGCACCTGCTGGGATCGGTAATTAATAAAACGCAGGTCATTAATGTAAAGGCTAAGCCTGCATCTATTGTCTCGGGATTTAACGTGCGTGGAACTCGAGACACACAACGCAAAGCCTCAACATCTGCAACCTACTTATATAACCGTGAGCACTTTTTTTTTTTTGGGGTGGGGGGGGGGGGGGGGAAAACAAATTATTTTTTTTTTTTTTTTTTTTTTTTTTAAGTCATTAGGAAAACATTATCAATCGTCTGGGACTTCGGTTACGCAGTTCATCCCTTGGGAGGTAATGCGAGGGCAAATGAATGAGGAGGAGGAGGAGGTGGAGGTGGAGGAGGAGGCCAGGGCTGAGATTTTTCCATCACCTGCTCCGAGCGGAAAATTCAACAGAGCTACTCGTTACCATAAAAGCTTAAAAGGGAGAAGAAAAAAAAAAAACGGTCCCCAGAAAGCACAGGGCAAACGGCCCCTAGTGGCCTTAACTTCTCAGGAATGTTTTAAAAAAAAAAAGCTTGCTTATCCAAGCTTGGACTTCCAGACTAATGCATATGATGCTTTGAGTCTGAAAACTAATTTCTGGCCAGCTGAGACTTTTCTTTCTATTTTACTCTCTCTAAAAAGAAAAGAAACAGGAAAGCAAAGGCAACAGGTACATTAAAAGCAGAGACACACCTTTAAAGCCCACTGCAAAAGAAGTTTGG
Source organism: Silurus glanis (assembly GCA_014706435.1). Taxonomy (NCBI): domain Eukaryota; kingdom Metazoa; phylum Chordata; class Actinopteri; order Siluriformes; family Siluridae; genus Silurus; species Silurus glanis. The sequence goes on from JAAIIK010000109.1 coordinate 1,926,342, forward strand.
GTGAATGCATGCTATAATAAATATAGTGAAGAAGTAATAAATAAAGTGCAAAAAAAAAAAAAAAAAAAAAAAAAAAAAAAAAAAGATAGAGAAGTGCTTCATGACTTTATGAAATGTGGAAGTAAAGACATACATGAACTGAAATGTGTTGAGTGGAGACACCCGGGAACTTGACCTGCCCTCATAGCCACCCTTGCGGTACCCCCAGGACCCCTAGGAAGCCCCTCCCACAAATCCAAAAACAATTGCTCAGCTCCCAAGGTGAAAGAGTCAGCTAGAAATCTCATCTGCTCTCACTCTGGGATCTTCAGGGCCATGACATCCGGCTTGGTCTTGAAGTACTGATTGAAGCGCAGGACGGCGTATCTGGGGAAGGAAAGATGATCAGGAGTACCGACATGAGGAAATGCTTTCATAAAAATCACGTTTTTCTGATCAGCTGTAAATAACCATGCACGCAAGTTTAATATTTAGCCACGCCCACAAAACTGCATAAAAGGCAAATCTCAGAGAGCTGAAAATAGTGAACGAGCATCTAAAAAAAAAAAAAAAAATTGTAATAAAAAAATTAATAAAAATAAAGGGAAAGAAAGAGATCGAACGATAGTGGATTTTAACGATACCGTTGCTAGGTTGAAACCTTTATATATATTTTTAGATACATAAAACCTATTCTGGGAAGATGTTCTAGATTTTGGAGTGTGCTTTTGGAGATTTGCAGAGATTCATTCAGTCACAAGTCAGATAGTGATGTAGGTGAGGTGAGGAGGCCTGGGGTGGAGTCAGCGTTCACATTCATCCCAAAGGTGTTCACTAAGGTTGAGGTCAAATCTCTATAAGCAGGAGATCTTCCATACCAACCCATTAAAAAAAACAGAGCTTTACGGAGCTGGTTTTGTGCACAGGGGGCATTGCTATGCAGGAACATGGTTTGGGTCTCTTAGTTCAACAGACCCTTTTTCTCATAAACAAGGCACTATTTTTCCAAGGTTCATGATATCTTGCCTTTGAAATAGGACTATGATAGCATTCGTATGCGGTTCTTAACATTTAACATCATAATTGTCTTATTTAATAGTTTAAATCTACTGTAGAATCTGTGCTAATGTTCAAAATCTGAAAATGTGTGCATGAAGCTTGTTACGTCGCTGTGCCCCTTAAATCCTGTCTGACCTTATTAAATATCAAACATCGCATGTGGACTATGTCCTTTTCAAAGCCATGCGGCATGTTGTTATAATCACACAAGGACACACTGGGAGTTCGGGCCTCCATCTGACGTGTGTGTTTAAGACTGGAAGCCATTAGTCATTAGATCCAGTAGAAACACAAATCCTGCTACAGGTTGATGGGGGTAATGTGCCACAGCCTGTGCTTTCTGATGACTCACGTTTCTGCGTTTTACCCCGGCGTCCTTTACTAACGGTAGCGGTGGCAATCTTTAACACAGGAAAGCGCGACGAGTAGGGGTCCAAGCACTTTTTGTATATATGATGTAAATATTTATGTTTGAAATCAGCTTTAAAGGAATATACTTTCACAAATAACCATAATTTTGTTAATAAACGCACTTCAGAATATATCCAGTAGGCGGCTGAAATGATGATTGAAAACGAAATGAACGATATACAGCCATCGTGGAGTCTGGAGTGATATCTATTATGGAACGACCTGCCCAGTCACCGCACCTAAATCTTATTGAACTGCTCTGGGATGAACTTGATCGTAAAGAAATCTCCAACCCCTGATGAGCACGGCGAAGTGTTTCAGCAGCGTGTTCGGAGAAACGGCAAAAAAAAAAAACAAACGAAGTTGACGCTGAGAGCTGAGAGCGTAAAGCTGTCCTTCATGCCGAGGGAGGATTTTTCAACGAAAACGAAGTGGAACATCTGGACATTTTTATGCATCGTTTGGTCAAAGTAGATCTTCATAGTGTTAAATGTCAGAGAATCGAAATGTACGTGTGCCTTTCAAAAACCATAAAAAGACATATCGGTTCTAAAATAATATCATTCAATCATTTAAATCTGGGCTTTTCTTTTTCTTCTCCGTATAAACAATTAAACTTAATGGATGCTAAAGATATATTAGATTGCAGGAAAAAAAAATCTTTATGAAATAACAGGCAGTGAGATGAAAGCGCTTCAGGAATGCTGCTTACCCGAGAAAGTCGAAGTCGATGGTGGAGTATTTGGCCTGGATGAGGGCCCAGAAGCCCCAGAAGAAATGTGATGCCTGTCAGAAAAGAGAGAGAGAGAGGGAAACGGTAAATCACGAGGTGTTTCATGATACCGCTAAAACTGTGATCCTTTGTACAGTTAATTTCTGAACAGACCCACCAGAGTTCCTGAAACTCGCACTTTTCCTTGATCTAAACTCTAGTCTAGCGAACCAGTGTCGATTTATTCATTGATAGAGATTTTGTACGTCGCTCTGGATAATGGCGTCTGCTAATTGGCGTAAATGTGAACGTAACATTGATAATGTTGAAATTTTAGACTATTTTAGAATATTAGTAATAAAAAAAGATTTTTTTTTTTTTACACCTCATTATCCAACTTATAACATAAAATCATTCTTAAGCTGTTAAATGGCTAATAACTTTACAACCTAATAATAAAGACAAATGATGTAAACCCCTTAATCCGACCTTCACTTCATTCTCTGGTAACTGATTGACTTACCAGTGAAAACTTGTTGACCTGCACATACAGGGTTTCGAGCTCACGCTGGCTTACTTCCTCTCCTTTCTTGGTGAAGAGCTTGTAGGCCTTCAGGTAGGTGTGCAGCCAATCGAGCTGTAGCTCTCGACTCGGGTACAAACCGTAATCCGGTTCACTCATGCCTGTCACACAAACACACACACACACATGTCTAGCACTTGATATCTAACGCTCCAGGCTACAGTTATTCATCATTCTGTGTGCCTCATTCACCTGCAAACTCGTTGAAATGGTTCCCAATGTCAAATGCCTGGTAGTTGTAGCTCGAGTACTCGTAGTCTATAAAGCGAACGTAACCTGTAAAAGCAGGAGACAGAAAATGAGCACTCTTTTTAACTCGGACATCTCACGGTTTTTAGGAATTCAAGCCAGTTTTTGTTTGTAGAGCGCTTCCAACAATGCGCATTGTCCCGAAAATACCCACATCTATGAATATGTATGAGTATGCAAATGAGAAACCTTCAGCTGGATCGAATATTAATACCGTAGTCTTTCAACTCGCATTTCGCATCTCAGGAATCATCATCATCGCAATCCTCAATTCCTCATTTGAGCTGTTGATGGTAAAGAACCGACCCCAAGGGACCTGCAGTCGTAGCTTGTTGGTGCTGGGATTTGAACTCATGACCTTCAGTTTCAAAGTCCAAAGGCTTATGCACTGAGCTACCAGCAAGATAGAACCTTACCACCATTACACCAATCATAAATCTGCTTCTGTGGAGTTTTGAAGTTCCTACACAAGCGTTTGTTGATTTTGCTGTTCAAGCTGCTGTTATAGAAAAGGATTCCGCACTTTTTAACCAATCACAATGCAGCGTTCGCCCCAACGCGGCATATAAATATATCAGCTCCAAATTATTTCATTAGATTAGAACTACATGGAATTTTATCAAAAGCGAAATGGTGGATTATTGTATCCAAATATGTAAAAAATGGGGTGTTATGGACCCCTCGTATCGCTAATCTCAGGTTTAAGGAGTTTTTAACAGAAAAAAACCAACACTGTGCATTAGGGGAATATCGTCAGTGAAAAGAAAAGCAATGAGGAAAAACTAAACACGTCCTCCACACACCTTCCTTCACATTGTGTATGATGTTCTTGCAGAGCAGGTCGTTGTGGCAGAGCACCACAGGTGAGCCGAGCTGAGACAGGTGTTCCTTCATCCACGCCATTTCCTTTTCCAGAACCTCCTTACTGGGAACCTCCTCTCGAATCCTGGAAAAGAGAAATGAAACCCGTGTTCGATTCTATTTAACTTTGAAATTTCAACCTGCATCCCAGAATGTGCTTCAACTAGCACATAATTATGCTTGATTAATAAGATGCTCCATTAAATCAAGGAAGAAAAAAAACAAGCCATTATGGAATGGAGGATTGATTTTCATTTGAATATACATTAGACCAGGGGTCCCCAAACCTTTTTCTGTGAGGGACACATAATATAGATATATCACGATATATATTAAAAGAGCATTATTACTGTCATAATGACAAACATAATAAATATTAATAAATATAACTATCATTAATGAATTACGATTATGTATATTATATAGCCCTCTCCGTACAGCATGCAGTCTCACTTGTAAAAACAAACAGCACGTGGTGTCAGTGATTTGCCTCTAGAGGCCGCTCTTGTAACAACAGCAGAGTGGAAGCCGGAAAAACTATCAGTATGGATTTTGGCAGATAGACGACTATCGGTGCCTCGACCTCTATTAATAACTAATGGAAAATTTGGTTTTTGAAAAAATTATGTTCAAATACAGATATGATTGGAGTAATTTTTTAAATACGTTCAGAGAAATGTTCCAAATGTGGGTCGGGCCGTGGTTTGGGGACCCATGCTTTGGAGGGTTGTTGTGCCATTACGACCTCTGTACCTCCGTTAACACAACTCGGAATAACAGCAGGCATGTCCTACAAACATTTTATGTGGCCTTGTTCACATAATTTCCATCGTTGAAATTCCCATATAGGCATAAAATAATGATCCAAACTCAAAGCTGTAATTCCGAGAGATTTTTTTCCCCCAGCCGCTTCATCCTCAATTCGGAGTTTCCTATTTCAAGAACACCCACACGTCCGCCTACTTTCTAGAAAAGGACAATCGGCGAGAACGTTCCCGAAGTCCACCAGCTCAGCACTTTAGGAAGTGGGGTGCTGAAAACAATCTAATGCAAACGAGCACTCTCCTTGAGTAATGGGCTTAGGAGACTAATTCTGGAGCTGCCATCGTCTGCAGACACACACCAAGCACGAATGACCCTGTATATTGGATTGGCACAGCAGCAGAATGCCCTTTGACCCTAATCTGAGACCTGCTTCGTCAACACATGCAATGGGTCTTTGTCGGGGATGACAAAGCAGCCGTTCTCAGGGTGGAGGATGTTGAGATAATTATCTTGCCAATAAATATATATGATATGGATATGATCCACATCATTAGGGTTGCAAAAGGGGTGGTGAAATTTCCAGTAAATTTCTGGAAACTTTCCATTGGGACATTACAAACTTAACAGGAATTTATGGGAATTTACGAGAATGAATTAGAAATTTGGCAAAATGGCCATTTAACATTTTGTGTGCAGGATTTAAGAACTGATGTGCGCATGTGATTGATGAATGTTCATTCATTCATTCATTCATTCATTTTCTCCCGCTTATCCGTAATTCGGGTCGCGGGGGCAGCAGTCTAAGCAGGCCCCCGCCTTCGACTGCTGCCCAATCCTCACAGCACCGTCCCTTACGGTCCCTCCTGCAGGTGGTGAGCCCACGGGAAGGCGGCCCCACGTCACTCCGACGTCACGGACCTTGATATTTCCCTCGTAAGGGACCCCCGGAGCATAGAGGGTTAAGGGCCTTGCTCAAGGGCCCAAGAGTGGCAGCTTGGCGATACCGGGGCTTGAACCCCCAACCTTCCGATCGGCAACCCAGCGCCTTAACCGCTGGAGCCACCACTCCCCCGATTGATGAATGTGCATTGTGGAAATTCTAAATTTGCATTAAATCTGGTGGTTTCAATCAAGATTGTCCTGCAAGATTTATTTTTTTCCAAGTACCTTCAAGTTCCCTGTTATAGGCTACCCTGCAATTTTGTAGATTTGTCCTATTAATTCCCATGGAAAGTTTCCAGTCTTGAAAAATTCCCGGAACTTTGCAACCCTACACATAACGCTAGTTTCTTTCTTTATTTATTAAACAGTTGACGACAAAATACGCTATTCAAAATACGCTACTTCAACGCCAAAATTACAAACTGAACGTATAAATTTGTTACTCGGACAGCGCACACAACCTCAAGCCCCGCCCACCGTCTATTTTTATTCTCTTGTCAACCAAATAACCAGTATCCTACAATCGTATGTTAAACAGATGGGTATGAACCTGGTTTGGTTTGAACATCCCATTCCACATGTAATCTCCTGTTGCTGTTAGAATAACCTCCATTCTTCTGGGAAGATGTTCCACATGAATTTAGAGTGTGGAGAACTGTGCTCATTAAAAAAAAAAAAAAAAAAAAAAAAAAGTGTTAGTGTTAGTACAGTCCTTCCACACACACTTCCAACCCATGTAAAGCAGATCTTCATTGAGCTGGTTATGTGCACAGGAGCACCATCATGCTGGAACATGTTCAGGTCTCCTGGTTCAAGTAATGGGAAAATTTCATGCCACCAAATCCAGAGATACAATTGTGCCTCCAACTTTGTGGCAACAGTTTGGTAAAGAACCAGCATACAGCAGGGAAAAGAAACGCTGATGTTCCACACACTGTATAAACACTACAGAATTTCCAAACCCGACTGCTTGCTCCAGATGACCTTACAGACGGCGGGATGACTGATAACCGCCTGAGCAACGCGACATGCCGGATTCGTCACGCTGTTCCTGATAAACGCAGGAATGTAAACATCTGCAGGGCTCCGAGAGCCTGCGTCTCTGTAATTCACCATGGCTGCTGATGACCGACTGGGCTTACATAACGGCCTCGCAGGTGCACACAGACACCGATAACGCTCAGATCATCAATAATTCTGCTCGCTCAGGCTACACGAGATCTGCAGAGTGCAGAGGAGGAGATCGTGTGTCAAAAACAGCACAGATATATCAAAATACATATATTGCATATAAAAGTTCTCCTCGAGATATTGTTATTCCAAATACGAGTGTCTGGAATCTGTTTGTTGACAACGTATTTCAAAAGATTTTATTCCTGTGTGTAGAAGTTCGATGCCTCGTTAAGTCCACAATGCTACATGGCTTCATAATAGTAATCTGAAGAATATCCACAGAAGACGTCTGATGGGTCAGCTCAGAAACGTGCTGCCTATGCTAGATACTTCAGAAACGTGAAGGTGCTCGCCTTACCTGGAGTTGGAGGCTTGGTCGGTGAACTCGGTGGCCACTAGGGAGAAGTACTTTCTCATCTTTATCCACAGGTTGGGTTTGGGGATGCAGCCGTTGTGGGCATGGATGGCGTGGATGCGAGCCATTTCTGTAGCGATGAGTCTGATGAGAGAAACACAAAGCGGAGATTGAAATGATCGCGGCCAGATGTTCAAACCATCAGACATCATATAAAAAAAAAAAAAAAAAAAAAAAAAAAAGACTTAAAACTGACATGGAGAACTTCAATTGAGATTGAATTCAAACACACATATCTATCCATCTATCTATCTATCTATCTATTTTAAAGGCTGTAGCTATCGATTATTTCAGCCGATATCGATAATTCTACCGATTATTCAATTGATTAATCAGATAAGTAGTACTTTTTTGTTGTTTTTTTTTAATTAAAGCGCAATACTCAATATACAAGAAACTTTCTAAATAATCAAGGGATAGCGCAGCTAATATTTATATATAAATAAATTGTTTTTAACGATGCTAATTTTTATTTTTTAAAATCACTTGCGAATGGCTGAATCTTACCATCCCTAACACACGCATACAAATGCTACTATTTATACAAATATGTATCGTCTTTAAATACCGTCATACCAAAAACAACGTGTTGCGTCAGCCCTTGTTGTAATGTAGTAACTTTTTAAAGTTTCACAGTCTGACCTGGAACAAAGTGTCCAAAACTGCTGCTCAACTCTACAGCCCTGCATTTAGTTCCAATGCTAATGCAACACCTGATCTAGATAATCTACGGAATCTGGAAAAGTCTCCTCTTGACGTTAGAGCGTTAGCGATTCAGCAATGTGGAGACTGATGTGCAGCAGAAAACATGACTGAAATCCAAAAAAGTGTGTATAATGCTATTTAAGATATACACTATATTGCCAAAAGTATTGGGTCACCTGGTCATAAGTTTGGTATGTGATTTTTGAGCATTGCATTCCACATTTCGTCCCAATTTGCTCTTATAATTCCCTCCACTCTTCTGGGAAGATGTTCCACAAGATTTTGGAGTGTGATTATGGATATTTGTGGTATTACAATAGGCAGGTAACTGATGTAGGTGAGGAGAACTGGGGTGCATATCTAGAGCTTTTGCAGCCTCACCTGAGCAGCACGGGGTCCCTGACGTCCTGCGTCCCGAGAGCGTCCCCCTGCATGAATTCGTAGCAGATACCGTTGTTGAAGGTGCAGTAGAGACGAGGAGCGCAACCGTTGGCATGAAGAACCTGGAAGCTCTTTAGCTCGTTGTCGCGGTCTACGATCAGCTCGGTCTTGTTGCCGTACACCCTCACCAGCACCATGTCTTCTGGGGTCTCGTCTAAGTAGCATCCCACCAGCTTGTTGGTTGTTCCGTCTGTGAAAAGCTAGCATAGGGCGATACGTGGTCAAACGAGAGGCTGCAAGAGTTTATATTTTCACATATCTAAAATATCTATCACCAGATAAATATCTGATTATTTAGAGATGTGAAGTCACTGTGGAGCATATGATTGCTATGTGCTTTTTTGAACATGCCATTCCACAATGTGCTTTTAAAATAACCTCCACTCTTCGCAAAAGATGTTCCACTAGATTTTGTGGAGATGTGTTTATTCAACCACAAGGGTGAGAGTAAAGTCAGGTCCTGATGCAGGTGAGGTGAGGAGGCCTGAAGTCAGCGTTCACACTAGTCACACTAAATAGGGTTAAGGAGCTCAGAGCTCTATAGCACGAGAACCCATCCTGGTACTAGCTTACTTGCCCTAGAACTTGATTTGCCATCATCAAAGGAGCTTAATGAAACTGACATTTATTCTGGAGCTATGTTTCACCATCAAACTTATCCTGGTTTTCAACTATGTGTCCTGAAATCTGTCTTTTTAACATATCCTGGTTGGAATTTATATGTCCAGGAACTTGGTTTTTCCCCTATTTGTCTCCCAATATGGATTAATTTACCTTGGAAATTTTTTCCTAGATTGAACTTAATCTGAAACTAATCCATCCCGGAGCCAATTCCGGTTCTCATTTGCTCGATCTCTCCTTCTACTAGCTTACTCATGATTAAACTAAAGGATACTAAATTACTAACTACTAAGATACAAGAGGAGTTAATGGTGGAGGAAATTCACGGTTCGGCACAATCCAATTAAACTGCTCTGGGATAAACTGGATCACAAGGTCAGAAAAAATCTCCAACTAGTCAAGAACATCTTTAGCAAGTTTTACAAAAGTATGTTGGCTGAAATGTTTGGAGAAATGCACTATGAGGATTTCAAGAGTGTGTAAAACTGTTATTCATACTCGACAGAGAATTTCTGGATGAAGATAAACTGGAACATCTAGACGTTATATTTGATTGGCCAAAGTAAATCTTCATAGCGCTAAATGACGTAGTCTGTTGCATATGAACAAAAGGAACATGCACATGTCTCTCAAAAACCATAAAACGCTTCGTTTCTCCAAACTTTTTACATGCACTGCGTGTCTCCTTTCCGTCTTTCCACGTCCCCTAAGCGTCCTGTAGCGAAGGTGACTCCGAGTACTGGTAATCTTTATAATCTAATCTAATTGAATGATGATTCTTGAAGACTCGGTGCCGAACTCTGGTGTCGTCTGAATGGCGGAATGCAGTTCACGATGAATAGCATTCTGAGGAAACAATGCGGGCCTTTCATTCATAAAGCTATGGAAGTTATGTATGGGGAATGTGAAAGCCGGGGAGGTTCACGTAGGAGGAATGTGTTATAATGAAAGTGAAAAAGACAGAGTTAGGAAGCGATATATAACAAAGATTTAAGGGGAAAAAAATCGTTGTAATTGAAAACATTAAAATACAAAAAATATTTTAAAAAGTGTCAATGAGAAATGTATTGATTATATTGAATCAATATATATTTGTACTGGGTTAAATATTGTTTAAATTCAGCATTTTTTTTTATGTCAAATTTTAAGGATCCAACACAAGTTATCATATTTTCAGCTGCTTCTAGATTTTAGAATTGTTGGCCAAAATATGCCCACATAACTTCAATTCAAGTCATTGTTTTTTCTTAAACAATGGACAAAGTCCCAGAGATAAAGAGTTATAAGGTTGTATAAAATGTATAGGTTTAGTGCCTAGAAGTTTGTTCCTTATAATTGTAAGTAGGGCTGGAGCTATCGATTCTTTTAGTAATCGAGTTTTTACCGATTATTTCATCGATTAATTGAGCAATCGGATAAGAAGTGAAAAAATTTTTTTTCATTAAAGAGCAATGCTAAATATACAAGAGAAAATAAGAAGAGTCTCTTAAATGAACAAATAATTTGTTTCCTTTTTAGAAAAATGTAAATTTTATTGCTGAAATTGCCTACAAGAATATCCACATTTAATTGCCATATTACATTAAATGCAAATAAAATGTAAAAAATTAAAATATAAGCTTTCTGACACTACAGAAAAAAACATGCTGCCCGATTGGCTAAAAAAAAAAAAAAAAAAAAAAAAAAAGAAAGGAAAAAAATTAGACGGAGTTGCTAAAAACACTGTGCGATGAAACAGTGTGTAGTTAAATGGACTATAAATAATAATTTGCCTTGTTGATTTTTTTTCTATTCGAATTATTTGAGGAATCGTTTCAGACCTAATTGTAAGTTTGTCCCCAGTGGCGACTGAAGAAAAGAAAAACTCCTTGAGACTTCTCAGAAAACTTTAGAAAGAAAAAAAAAAAAAAACAGATTCAAAAGGGAATCATCATTGTTCCATTGTTGAGGTGTACTGTTCATTGATAGGTGCTTAAATGCAGAACTGTTCATGCAAACTGCTGAGCCATTGTTGCAGACTGTTTATATTAATTTCAGTCCAAATCCCTTCTAAATGTTTTTGAGTTGTTTAGTAACTTCAGTGATCTTTAAACTGTTGATGTGGAAACAGAGAGTCCTCCAATAACTTAATTCAAGCAATAAAACGTTTAGAGGAGTGTCGTGTTACACATCCTAATGCAAAAGGAAAATAAACCACTTAAAACCTCAAAGCGTTTAATTCCTCTCATATGCCAGCAAATGGTCAACGATTACAACGCCACATCACAGATTTATCTGTTAATCGCTACATTTAAAAAATTTACAATATTATTAGAGGTCTCTGGATCACTGTTGAGATGTTTCTACACTTAGGCTGGAGTCCACCTGTGACACTTGATTAGACATGATTTGAAAAGACACACAGCTCTCTATTAAGGTCCAACCAGAGTTTGACAGATAGTAGTTTTCACCAATACTGATAGCTAGGTTTGATCGTACTTGCTGATAGATTAATCAACCTATAGTTTTATTTTTTAAATGGATACGCAATAAAAAACAAAAAACAGTACGTGCTGTCTGCGATTCACCTCTAGAAGCCGCTCTCATACTGTATAATAACCCAACACAGACGCGACCTGGAAAAACTATATTAATTATAAAATTAATTATAAATTAATTATAGTATATTGAATGATTCTAGTTTTACACATTCCACCAACAGCCTTTCATTTTCGCTTTTAAGTAAAGCAAACAAAATGCAACTTGTTAACAGGAAACTAAAAAAGTTTCTTGAAGTCCATGATGTAAAACATAATATAAATCACGGACACTGGAGACGCCTTCTGTTAGGATTTGCACCATACTTAGTTGTTAGCTGTTACTATAGAAATAATCACTGATATTAGAACAAGTGAATTCATAGAAACCTACAGTGTGAATCTCCGCCTGAAATACTAAGCAAGCTGGTGTATACAAACACACACACACACACACACACACACACACACACACACACACACACA
>JAAIIK010000109.1:1938269-1979944 GCA_014706435.1 Silurus glanis
ACACACACACACACACACACACACACACACACACACACACACACACATATATATATAGACTGTATTCTAACAATAACAGTACACGTTATCCCATATGTGGGCAAACAGAGGAGAGCAGGAAATGAATATGGGTCACATCCTGTAGTATAAGCATTATAATGTGGGTGATACGGCACAAAGGTATGAAGGTCATGAAATATCAGAGACTGTGATGTGGCAGCTTTCAATGTTTTGTCTGACCTTTGCCTATGATATTCGGTCATGTGTGATGTCAACTTACAGTTAAGCAACATTTAGTATTTCCTGAAGTTAGTTGGCATATAGTTGGCAGTTATTGGAGAAAAATTACATTAGAGAATAACAGTGGAGTTCACCAAGATTTCCACTGGTGAACTCCATGGGTAATGCCCCGTTATAATCTAGTTCTGTATCACTGTAAAGGTATAGAGAGAGATAATGAAAGCGAAAGACTGAGACTCATTCTATTCCAGTAAAGGGGAAAAAAAGCCTGGGGAAAAATTCCTGATACAGGTTCTGCATTTCAATCATGATACTGATACTGAAATTGGATCAGAGCATCCCGGAGTTCATCCTGACGACTTGGTTATAAACGCACATCTGCAAACGAATTTGCGTTGAAGATCGATTTGGGTCTAGCCACTCGGCCATACAGACCGGATTGATTGATCGATTTTCACAAAGATGGTTGACCTAATGGTGAAATTTCTCCCATCAACATGCATGATCTCTAGAGCTGAACCAGAGTGACCCCTGGGTTCTTTATTGGCTCAGTTTGGTTCCAATCTTGTTCCAGGTACTTCAACACAATTCTGAATGTTGACTTTGATTGTTGCTCTGATATACAACGTCAGTTTTTAGACATAGAGGTCAACCGATTCATCAGTTTTGCTGATTAACAGGCCCCGAACTAGCTGGAACTAGCTGGCTGTCCTGCAAATTGTCATTTGACTGTCAAAAACTGTCATTATGAAAGCGGCCTCTAGAGGCGAATCACTGAATCCACATTTTACATGTGAGACTGCGTGCTGCGCAGAGAGCGATATATTTATTATTTATAATTTATTAATAGCATAATTATATTTATTAATTAATATATTCATATTTGTTTCATTTAGCACATTTTAATGATTCAGTACTGGTTTTTTTATGTTTGTAATAAAGTAATGTTTTACACAGTGTTATGTTCTGTTTTTTTTTATCCAGTATCCATAAAAAAATATCGGTTGATTAATCGGTTCTCGGCAAGTACGAGCCAACCTAACTATCGGTATTGGTAAAATCCATTATCGGTCAAACTCCGGTTAGATACTAACAGACAGCTGTGTGCCTTTTTAAATCAAGTCCAATCAAGGGTCACAGGTGGACTCCAGCCTAAGTGTAGAAACATCTCAACAGTGATCCAGAAAAAAACAAAACAAAATAAACAGGATGCACCTGGGATATGTTTAAATCCCAAATAAATAGTTTCAGCTTGATGAAGGGATTTGAACATGTTGAACAGGTTCATGTGGATTTGAACCAAAGACCTCCTGCCGTGTTGGTTACAATTATTTCCAGGACTATTGACTATTTGATACTTCACACCATACTCCATACTAAAATAAATCACAGTTCTACACCTGTAATGATTTATAATCCTACTATTCGGTGTCACGTTTCCCTTTTTAGAGTCTCTCAAGATGTCGTCCTGGTCCAGATTTGTGCAAACATTCTGCATAACAAATGTCTGCATTTAAATAAGACTGAATACAATTGTAGACAATGCAACAGTTAAACAGGTTAGTAGGTGGTTACTTATTAACTAGTTGAGAAGGACTAGTTGGAATCATCAGTTTTAGACTGTGTAAGATTCCCATCGCGTCACTGCCAGCTGCTCACTGACAATACAACAAAGCACAATTACAAGACTTAGTGGACTATATGGTTAAACTGGTTAGTAGTTGGTTAGTTAACTAGTCATGAGAAGACAAATGGAAATAAAATGGACAGATATATATATTAAATATATATTTAATATAAATTTAGACGGGTGGTTAATATTACAAAAATACACCAAAGTACTTTTTTTCTTCTGTCAAAGGTTAACTTAGGATGAGTTGGTTATCAGGGAGGGTAGTTAAAAAAAAACAACTAGTTAATTAGTTATAATCATTAGTTATCGCCTTCCTGTCACTGCTAGCTGCTCACCGACAACACAATACGACACAACTAGACTACATTATTATTATTATTATGAACGTGTTTTTGTCTATTTTATGTGCAATTTTGATACAGAAATGAAGGTTCGGAGCGCTTGAAATGAAAGTGTCATTCGGTTGGGAGACATGGCTAAGCTTCGTGATGCCATGCTAATGCTAGGGCCGGTATCATCCACGAAGCGCGCGCGCGCACACACACACATGCACGCGCGGCTTTTTATGTTGTTAGGACACAGTGCAGAGAAAATCAAAACAGACAGGGTAAACCGAGTCAGTGTGCTAGTAATAAGGTGCAAATGGAGTGCTAGCGAGTGACCGCGGTGTTGGAGAGAAAAACGCCCCATCTTACCTTGGTCTTTACCCGTGTGACGTCCCATGTCGGCCGCAGCGCCTTGATTAATCTGATCGCACCGTCTTGGACGTTATGCTCGTCGACGTGTATTGGGAATTTCCGGATTGTCGGCGAGCCCACGGGCACGTGGATTTCCGTCTCCATGACAATCTCTATTTTCCTCCCTGTTACGAATATGATTCGCTCCTGTGACATGCAAATAAAAAAAAAAAAGAAAGAAAAAAAACACACCTAGTCGAGGTGCACGCTGGAGCTCGGAGACTCTCCTTGAAACAGAAACAGGACAGACTGCAGGATTCCCGCACACGGACACACACACAGCGGCAGGACGCGGATTCTAGAAGCCGGTACGGACTCGCCTCAAGCACTGAACAACTATGGCTTCCTCAATAAGCTCCACCCACACCAAATCATCCGATCACTGATCACAGACTGATGACGAGGGATGCGCGCGCTCACATTTCTACATCACTCCAACGCCCCTGCTCTCACATCAGGCCACGCCCACTCCCCCGAGCCCGCCGTTACATGACTTCAAATAGGACACGCCCATTATATTTAGGTCATCACGGACACGCCCACAGAACTACTGACACCTGCCGTAAAAACCAATGTTTATAATGTGTGCACTATAATCTTATAATAAAAATATTATTATAATCGTTATGTATTTATTTATTTAAAAAATATTAAATATTCCATAATTAAATCTTGCCTAAAACCTGTGTGTGTGTGTGTAAGGTGCAAACTATAATCTTATCATAATTATTATTGTAATAGTTATAATGAATTTATTTATTTATGTGTTTGTGTTTTTCTTATTTATTTGTATGTTAATTATATTTAAATCATCATCAAACAACAATCATTTATCAGACAACCATTTATAATATGTTGAAATATTGAATTCATATTATTATTCATAATAGTGTTATTATACACCAGTAAAAAAATACTTTGAATTTATTTGTATTTTCCACAAATTTTAATATTTTAATATAGTAAGATATTATTTAAGTGTTTAAGCTTCTGTTGATTTATATATATATATATATATATGTATACAGAACACACCCTCAGTTCTGTGGTGTAATGGACAGGGTGTCATGTGACCCTCACTAGATCTTTTCTGGCCTCCAAGTCACTTAACTGGAGATTTGCTGGGTAATTTTTGTGCATCATCTAGTGGCCAAAACTCAAACTACATTCATTCTTAGTCAGATCTTTCCAAATATAATGTAGGGCTCCAATTTGTTATTTTGAATGCATTCAGTATAATCCCTTATATTATATAAATCTATAATATAGTGCAGGATCTCCGCAATGGTGTAAAAACATCGCCCTTTGTGCTGGATCTTCATCTTTGGGAAGAGGGCGAAGTCCGCAGGAGTCAAATCTGTCGAGTAGGGTAGGTGCAGAAGTGAGATCATGTGGATCGTTCTCCGACGATCATCATGCACAAGTTGCTGAATGGTTTCAACATTTTCCAGGATTGAGCTCGTTGAAGGTCTTCCTGATCTCTCGACGCGCACACGCCACTCGAAACCCCTCGGACGACTCGTTGCGGAGTGTGTCAAACGTATGTCCGAGTGTGTTAAAGGTCTTTGTGGCAGATTTGCCCACTTTCACGCAGATAGCACCATTAGTCTCGAAACCTTTTCATACCGTACGTTGCAGCATGATGCTACAATTAGAAATAGATTTCCTCTCATTAAGCTACAGTCTAAACTCAGTACCCCATAACGACAAAGTGAAGACAGAATTCGAGAAATGTCTGTATATTTTTATAAATAAAAACACGGAAATATCACATGGTTATAAATATTCTGACTCTTTACTCAGTACTTTATTAAAGCACCTTTAGCAGCTTCACAACAACAACAACAACAACAACAACATAAGCTTCGTAAAACTTGATTGGGGGATTATGGGTCCAGTTGGATGCTGTTGAGCGGTCCCTGATTTCCTCCAGACGTAGCATTTAGAATTAAAGCCAAGCAGTTCAAACTTGGTTTAATCAGACCAGAGAATCCACACAGTCTGAGAGTCCTTCAGGTGTCTTTTGGCAAACTCCAAGTGGGCTTTAATGGGTTTTGCACTGAGGAGAGGCTTGTGTCTAGCCACTCTTCCATAAAGCCATGGTCGTCCCTCTGGAACTTTGTCCCATCAACACACAGGTTCTCCGGATCTTTAAAGATAATAGTCATGTAGACTATTTGAGCACATATTAGGTCATATTAATTAGCTCGTATTAATTAGGTCTATTGTGTATTTACTGTCTAAACTCATCCTAAACTCCCTCTGTAAACCACTCGTGCCCCAGTAAGTCCTCAAACGACGGACGCAAATCAGGGTTGAGCTCCAGGCACCACATAATCAGATCCAACACATCTGCAGAGATCAGATAGAAGTCTTTTTCTTGTGCATGTGGTACACTACAATAAACCTGTACACTACAGGTAGAAATGTTTCTGTTTCGACTTACCTCGAGACACCCCAGGGATTAAATCTAAGCACCCATCATCTAATTCGTCTTCCAAATAAAAGGGGTAATCTCCACACAGGAGTCCGAATGTTAGTATACCCAGACCCCAAACGGTAGCAGGAATGCCGGTATACTCTTTATTTATTACCCACTCTGGAGGCCACAAAGCAGGAGTGCCTGAAAATAAATGAGAAAAAGCACAGTCAGCAATTTAACCCACACAAAAAAAAAGGTTCTGCAATTTCGGTGATTCTCCGCTACATCATTTGATCTTTACTTTTGATCTTTACCTGAGAAATTAGTGTAAGGCGTGTCAGAGAGCCAATCACCACAGCCGAAATCAATCAGTTTGATTTCCAGAGTTGCCGTGTTGATGAGAATATTCTGAGCCTTGATGTCACGGTGTAAAACTCCACGTGCACAGCAGTGTCGAGCCGCACGGATCACCTGCAGCATGACGCCTCGAGTCTGCGTTTCAGTCAGACGACCGTCCTGACGCTCAGCAAATTTCTCAAGGTTCATACAGGGGCTGGGATTTTCCAGAATCATGTAAAATTGAGTGGGCGTGTCGATCCATTCGATCAGCCTCACGATGTTACTACAGCAAGGTGGCTCACACACCTTCTGCATTAGCGCCACCTCTGCGGGCACATTATCCATGCAGCGGTGCTAAAATCAGAACAGAAACCTTTATTACGGGTAAATAAATGTAAGTTATCACAATCATTATCGGTGAGAACACGGTCATATAATGTGGACATGAAGCCTTCGCAGATTTTTCTTTGTAGCAGAACGTAAACACTTTTAGCCAGAAACAATATAATACAATAAAGCATAAAGAACACATGACAAATAAAACTTGAATACAATAAAACAATGCAATACAATCAATGAGCGTCTAAGACAAAACGGGGACGTATTCTCTTACATTTTTAAGAAATCTGAGATGGAACTTCTTCAATACAATTTTAATTGCAACCTGTTAAGAAAAAAAACCAAAACATAATTAGTCATTTGTAAGTGATAATTTGCCATGGTAATGAGCATAAAGAACACACGCCCAAAGTCATTATTTAACAAGTAAAGAAGTTTGCAAAGAAATGAAATCTTGCATTATCAAGTCTTGGAGGGAGTCAGAGAGGACGATTTACCGGTTTATAGTCTTTATTACGAACTCCATCGAAGACAAAACCAAACGATCCCTTCCCGAGCAGATCTCCCATCGTGTACCGACGATCTAAGTCATCTGTTGAAGAGATCATTTTTGGTTATATATAAGTTATGTAGAAAATGTATTCAATTAAAGAAAAAATGATCAGACTGTACATTTATATAATTAATGTGTGCATATATAAAATGTATATAATTAATAAACAGTTCTTGTCTAGTGATGGATTCTTCCATACCCTCTGAGATCTGAAAATGGGGAACGGCGATCTTGTCAGTCGTCGTGCCACATTCTGAGTCCTGATCCTCAGACCCCATGGCAGAGCTGTTAGACGATACGTGCCGCGCCGGATCACAATTAGCTTCTGTTTTAGCATTAGCTACTTTGATCTGGTGCAGCCTGTGAAGCTGTTGAAGCCACTCAGGTTCCGTTTCTTCTTCTAGTTTTTTCTGCACGTCACTAGACAGCTACATGACAGACGAGGAAAATGAATCAGATATAAAGGCAACACTCTGAAATCGAAAACCCAGAAACCATTTGGAAATGAATGAAGCACTTTTTTTTTTTTTTTTTACCGAAATAACCCGTTTCAAAAATGTTCTTTTGTAGCTGCCAGGGAGGGAGATGATTGCCCTCGCGATAACCTCACAATATTCGAAGGCCGATAGATAACGTGTACTTATGGCCAGTCTGCTAGTGTGACACAACTTGAAGACCTGGAAGTGTGGCTGGACCAGGCCTGAGGTCAGCCACAGCACAAATTCATAGATCTCTGTTCTGATGACGGCACTACACAAGATTCTGAGTCCAAATGGAAAGCTGGTACAAATAAGACCAAGTGTTAGTGGAAAGTCTGAAACACACACACACACACACACACACACACACACACACAATACCTTTTGCATCCGATCAGATGAAACTGATCACGTGAACCCAGCTCCAGTCTCCCCACCATGAAGCAGATATGGGCTGCGTAAGTCAGTTCTTTGCTGTCTGCACGAGAAAAACCGAACATGCACGTGAGATTCAGCATTAATTACACAGTAATATGTGATTTACACAAAAAAGTGCTGCTACTGTGGAGCGTAACGGTACCAAGATCGTCCCCCATCTTTATCACGGACTCCCTGAGCTCGTGTTCTGAGGCAAAGGAGACCAACAGCTGGGCGAGAGGAAGGCACCACTGCTTATATTTATCAGCACCTTTGACCTGGAGCAGAGTGATGTTAGTGAGGACGATGCTGGCGACATCACATGCAGTGCAACATCACATAATCATGAACATATACTGATGTGTGATATACGAACGTTTGATGACTTCGTACGAAATAAGTGATAGTCTTTTAAAAGGAGTATGGCGATTTGAGACATCATGACTTTCTGTAAAAGAAATAGTATGAGTATAATTATTATTATCTGTTGAAAGTATTACTGAATTATGGAGATCAATATGACATTGAATAATAATTTATTATGTTGTTTTTTTTTTTTTTGCGGTAAAAACTCATCCGCTGACACACACACTGTCAATCAATTAGAATATTTAAATTAAACAATTGGAATACATTTAAATAAATTTGTAATAAATTTTGCATCATTTTGGGCATCTTCAATTTTGTGTTGGGATAAAAACACTATGTATTATTAAGGCTAAGAGCTTCGACAATCAACGGGTCTGAACGATGAAACGTACTCCATTTTGACGGCAGAACAATTCCACAATCCGCCAGAAGAAATACTCTTCCACACGGTCAGTCATATTATTGTTAATGAGACACTTCTGTGATTGATGTACGATGAAATGAATCAGGTTCTCCTTCGGCATGTTTTTTCTGGAACAGATGTTAAAAAACAGATGTCATACAGTACATCATTTACAGGACACACAAATAAAACTAGATGGTTTCAATGAGTATGTAAAAGGATCTAACCTCATGAGAGGACCAGGAAAAGCTTGATGATGATTCATGTTGTTCCCTGGAGTCAGAAAAACTCAGTTAGGACTCCAGAGTTATTACACGACTCAATGCTTGTATATAAATAATATTTATTTGACAGTATTGTATTGTTCCTATTTCGTTAACTGAGCCTGGGATGTACAACATAACATATTCGTAGGATTCTCATTGTGTAAATGTGTCCTATCTAAAGTATTAGCCTTTATTTTCCTCAACTGTAAAAGATCAGTAATGTATTTGATTTACATTTTTTATTTTTAATCATTTTATAACGAAAAGGTTCACTAAGAGAGAATTAGGCTATTCCAGTTCTCACCACCAGGGGGCACTGTCACTACAATATCATACAGCTTGTTATAAAGTCTTATTATGAACGCTAGTGCGGTTATTTTATTTCATCCCACATACACGGTACAATATGGCGGTGCTCTAATTCGCGGATTGGGGAAGTCACCTTTGCTATGGTAAGTTTTGTTGGTTTATTTATGTGTTAATCGCCTGATAATTGAAACTCAAAATGAAGCTTCTCAAGTGAACTCTCGTTCCCGCTGCAGGGACAAAAAATGAGCAACTCATGAAAATGGCGACTTTTGTTAGCGACTGTGACGTCATTAAGATTTTTTTTAAAGGGAGGGGCGGAGCTTCTGAAACGTCAAATCATTATAAATAATAATCCATTATAAATAACAAATAATATACTACTAATAATAATTATAATATAATTTTCACTGCAGTTGACCTTATTGTAAACCTTATAAACCTTCCGCATAGCACGATAGACCAAAATACTTATTGTTTTTATGGAGTTTTATGTTGAAATAATGAAATTTATTAATAAAAATATAATTACTGTATGCATATATATATATATATATATATATATATATATATATATATATATGTGTGTGTGTGTGTGTGTGTGTGTGTGTGTGTGTGTGTGTGTGTGTAGATAGATAGATAGTGTGTGATATGAAAAAGTATTTGCCCCCTCCTGATTTGATATT
Organism: Silurus glanis; assembly: GCA_014706435.1. Classification (NCBI taxonomy): domain Eukaryota; kingdom Metazoa; phylum Chordata; class Actinopteri; order Siluriformes; family Siluridae; genus Silurus; species Silurus glanis. The sequence continues at coordinate 1,947,459 of JAAIIK010000109.1, forward strand.
TCTCACAGTCGTCAGATCGTTAAGCAAACTTTAATACGAGTAAATCTGAAATGCAGTTTTTAAATGATGATTTCATTTGTTAATCGGAAAAAAGCTGTCCAAACCTGTGAAAAAGTAATTGCACCCATTTACTCTGGTTATCTTGGCGTAATATTAAAAATGACTTGATCTGAATCCAATTAAATTTGGTACTTATTTTTAACCCCCCCATTCGAAGGTCACCACAAGCCCTGATGTGGACAATGAAAAAGTTTTATCATGATGTGGCAGGTTGGGGTTTCTTTCTCCTGTTCCATTTAGATGTCTCGCATGACTACACCATCATCAGAGCATCACCCAGGGAACCGCTCAAAGAAAGTTCATCTCAAAATATTTGATATATAGTTTAGCAAATGATCACAGTGCGAGGATTCGGGTATGTTTAAAAAAAACAACACAAAAAAAAAAAAAATCACTCCAGAAAATAAAAATAGTAATGATTTAATATTCAGAAAGAATGTATGTAATTAATTGTCAAGCTGGCAGAGCATAGCCACGCCTCTCTTAATCCAGTGCTGTGGGGGCTTGCTGGTGGGCAGCGTCATAGTAATGACATAGTTAGTGGAGTGTCCCGTGGTAGACAAAGTTCCTTTACGCTCGCTGGTCTTATAGAGTGGACAGATATACATGTTCTCAGTTTTCTTCATAACCCGCTTATCCGCTAGAATAATAATAAAAAAAAAAAAAACAAAGGCAATAAATAAAACCATGCGTTTTCAAGGATTATAACAATCAAGCTGTTTTTCTTTCGAGAACGTTTTTTGGTGTTCACTCACTCGGCTTTATCCATATAATAGGGAGCGTGTCGAACAGGACTTTGGGGTACTGTTCCTCTAAGACGGCACTGGAGGTGAAGAAAATGACTCTCAAAACCATGTTCATTGCAATGTAAAATACATGATAGATATACGGCATCATTTGTTCTCAAATAAACAAACCTTTTTCTATCCCATCGAGCTCCATCCAAGAAAAGGCCATAAGTATAGACTCCATCTTCAGGGGAGGTGCTTGAGGTTTCAAACGGCATAACCTGCGTAAAGCAATCGGTCAAAGATCATGAACAACTGGAATGTTTTGTGTACGTGCATATCGAAAACTCTCAGGCATAACTTTACACCACTGTTCGGTGATGTGAAGAACACTGATGGTCTCTTCATCATGGCACCTGTTAGTTTGTGGATATATTTATTAGGCAGAAAGTGAACATTTGGTAAAATGGGATTTAAGCGAGTTTGCCAAATTGTGACGTCTAGACGACTGGGTCAGAGCGTCTCCGAAACTGCAGCTCTGCAGTGGTCAGAATCTATCAAAAGTGCTCCAATGACGGAACAGTGGTGAACCGGCGACAAGGTCACGTGCGACCGAGACTCATTGATCTCACGTGGGCTCATCCCCGAGCTTCTGTAGCTTAAATTACTGAAGAAATTAATGCTGTTACGACTGTTTTGCCAGCAAAAGGGGGACCAACACAATATTGGGCAGGCGGCCATAAAGTTATGCCATTTTGGTGTAAAAAAGTGCATGGAGTATCGTGCAGCAAATACCTCATATTCAAATACAAGGAGGTCAATGGGGATGGAGTATTTCCTGGCATAATTCTGCATGGCTCCTGTCAGGAAAGCTTGAGTGAAGAAAAAGCCGGACAGCCAGAACACATTGGGCTTGTTTGTGTTATACCAGTCCTAAAATGGTGCACAGAAAGCCTTTAAATTACTACAGCCAGTAAAACAGTGATTACATTAATCATCCAAACAGTACTAATAGTTGCGTGTTTAAATTGTAAACATTTTACTGATCTGAACAGTTTTTTTTTTTGTTCTAACCTGCAAAAATTTAAGCCTAGCAAGCAAGTCATTGACGTAGCTTCCCAGGGGCTTCAGACTGGGGTAGGAGCGCTTTGCCCACTTCTCTGGCACTTTGCCCACAAGCAGACTGTTTGCTATAGCCTCCAGCTCAGCATCCATTACGACAAATCCCTTAATGGCCTTCAGCAGGTTCTGGAGACTTACAATAATTGTTTTGCACAAACTGAGGAAGGAAGGATGAACAATATAATTAACACGACGTATCAAACGGGACAAATCACAAGGATAATTGAATCCTGAACAAGGACTTACTTGTTATATCGTTCCATTTCCTGCACAAGCACTGTGTTCATGCTCTCCTCATACAGCACTGGGAATTTGGTGAGAGCAGCCTCGATGTTAAAGTTAGCTGGAAGCTGGAAATATATATATATATGACAGTAAAATGCTTTAATAAAATGCCCTGTTTTACATTATATTACATAATAGAAAATCATAGTATGGCTAATTACTTTAGACAGAATGTCACTGGCAATATCCAGCAGGTTTTGGTCACTTGTAGAGCTTCCACCTCCCTTTGAGCCTCCTCCCTGAGTCAGGATCAGTGAGTCAAACAGTAGTTTAGTTTGCTGCAGGTCTTTAGAGATGTCCACATTCTCATGCATACCAAAAACTTCTGGTTCCTGACTAGAAGGCAGATTCTGCAAGTATACAGATATTTTTTACTTATTACCAGTGGTGGACGAAGTACATAAAAGACGTATTTGAGTAAAAGTAGAGATACATGAGGTAAAATGTGACTCCAGTAAAAGTAAAAAGTGTCCCTTGAGTAAAAGTACAAAAGTATTTGCCTTCAAATGTACTTAAGTATCCAAAATACTATGATTTATTGTGGCTGTAATGTTCCTAATATCATTATAGTCTTAGTACTTTGGACATTTAAGTACATTGATCTGATGGTGTTATCCATCGTTTTCCTCACCCTGATAAACTCCACATATTCTTCATAAATGGACTTTGGAGGTGCAAAATATTTTCCACTAGGAGAGAATTTGTAGGAGTCGTTTTGAATGATGTCCATGTTGTAGAAATCAGCCAGCATGGTCAGTAGAAGGCGGCGGTCCCAGTCGTCTGTCACTCGTCCACCGTAGTTACACTCTCCAGTCAGATATGAAATGGCGTCAAAGGGAACCTCCTCATATTCATTCACAAAAAGCTGCGGGGAATACAGGATCAAGCAAGTTTTACAAATGGATTCACAGCACCATATACGACCTTTTTTTTTTGCATAAATAATTCATGCATATTCTAGAGGTCGACTGATTTTTTTCAGTGGATTTTACAGATGCTGATCGGTAGGTTGGATCGTTCTTGCTGATAACCGATTAATCATCCGATTTTAACATGGATACTGGATAAAATAACAAACACTCAATGTAAAATAGTATTAAACATTACTAAAAAAACAGCACTGTTGCTAGATAAAATTATTAGAATGGTAATGAATAAACGATAAATATAATATAGCGCACTCCGTGCAGCACGCAGTCTCGTGTGTAAAATCAAACATCACGTGCCATCAGTTAATCGCCTCTAGAGGCCGCTCTCGTAATGACAGCAGACCTTCTCAGTTGTTCCAGCAATGGACACAAAATCGGTATGGATTTTTGGCAATAGCCGATAGTTCCAGTGATCGGGATGACCTGTTATATATACAGGATATACAGAATATACTAAAATATGTATCTATGTATGCAAGAGTCTTGACCTGCAGCTGCCTGATGCTGATACGCAAATCCGATTCATTAAATCCATATGGAATGTTCCAACCCAGTGGTCCGAATTTCTTCCTTTCCTGGACGAGGGCATGGAAGAAACATACTCCATACAGAAGCTTTTCCCAAACCTATAAACACAAAGGGGAATTTTGTGATATCTTTGTATTTAACAAGACGATCTTAATGAGTGCAATGAAGTGTCTACACTCACAGGTTCTTTGCCTGGACATGCTGAGAAGAACTCAGAGTCTGAGATAGGGTCTGATTGGTAGGACTGGAGCATATTCAACCTAAGTCCTGTGGGAGGCTCATTAGTCATCTTCACTCCATTCTGCAGGATGGTCACTGGGAACTGTCAAGGAAAAACAAAGGTTTTTGGTTAATTATTAGACAAACAACTGGGACGTGACATCTTTCATCGAAGATGTACATTGAATCTTTAAGCACAAGAATAAATGTTTAGGCACCATTGGGGAGGGGTAGCTGGTGAGCCAGAGCCGGAAGTCTGGGTGGCACGTGTCTTGGTTGAAGTCTTCACAAATCTTCTCAAGTGTGGACATCCAAGATACAGCCAGATGGCAATTTTGTAAGCACACCCATGTGCCTTCTTCCATCGCAGTCTGAATCATCTTTACAGCTATAGGACCCTGCCCCTGCCCGAGGGAAATCGACTTGAACCTTGAACCGCCCATGTTCTTGTCATTCGCAAACTTCAGCAAACCTGTGTGAAAAAGAAAGGGTTTCACCAGTCAATAAGTGAGTTATGAGGAGGGTGCTTTCTTACTACAGTTATGAACAATACTTACTGGCCATAGGATCTGCTCCTGGCGAGAGCACGAACACCAGTGGGATCGTAGAATTGGAATCGTTGTAACTCTTACTTAGATCAAATGGCGGTGGTTCAACAAATATTTTACCCAGTTTGGCAGACACATAACTTGTAATGGCCGGTTCAATCTGTAAAAAAATTGATAAAAGTCATGATGTTAGACGTATATTTAAGTATAATTAAATATGATGTATGAGTAAATATATGGTTTGCTGAGATCTCACTTTATCTGGCCTGAGACAGCGGTAGATGATCATTTTCTGAAAGTCGTTAAGTTTGTCACACCATGGGCTCGGTAAAGGAGTGTTATATGGTTCCTTGCTGTCATAAATAGGCAGGAAGGTTTCAGGTGACTTGATGACACCCTCCCTATAAATTCAAGGCAGAGACATGCAAAACATGATGAGATTAACAAAAAGCCTTGTATGGCTTAGATATACGAGGTGATATCAAAAGGTTTTGAGACTAGCGTGCCGCATATCCGGTCGCTTTCGTACTTTCATTAGACGCCTAAAAACCTGGCAGTAGAACCCGCTATTGACGGTCTGGCCCCTGGGGAAGAATTCTCGATGGCGCAAAAATGTCGCAAAAAGACGAAGAGCGGCCGTGAAGATGATGGGCTCGCCCACTGTGAAGACTGTTGCTTCGTCTCAGGGTCGTAACCCACACCGAAGTTTTGTCATTTTTTGTCACCTTCCAATGATGTTCTTCCTCTCTTGAAGCTCGCATGCCACTCGAAACACCTCGAACGACTTGTTGCAGCATTTGCTTTACATTACATTTGCTTTTTGTTCTGACTTGCTTTTCATGATGATTCGCAGACGTGGAAACACACGCGGTCAGAACAGTACAGCTTATGATGTACACAGGACGATGTCTGTTGGCACACTGACTTATGAAGGTCGGGGCTCCATGTGACTGTGCGTGCAGCCTGGTGCTGCCATCTGTTGGTGTGTTTCAAAACTAGTCTTGAATCCTTTTGATACCACTTCATATCTTAGTTATATTATACTCATATATATATTATGAGCAGGTTAAGTTTACAAAAAAATAATAAATTTAAATACAGACCGGAGCCCCTTTAGACCGGGGAGATCACTGGCTCGACAGATCTCATCCCAGCTCTTTTCCTGAAGCCAGCTGGGATCAGGATTGGGCACATTATTCTGTAGACCCACTCCACCTGTGAGCAAGAACATGAACTCCGAGTAGATAATCTCCTTCTTGGCCCTGTTAAAAAAAATCAAAATCACAGTTTAAAATGGGAAACAATGTTGTCTGATTATTACACTGACATCTAACACTTTCATTAAATTCAATCTTAAAAAAAAGGTTTATTATGATGACGTACAGGAGCAGATTGCAGCAGAGGATGAAGGAGAAGAGCAGTTTGTCCTTCTCAAAGAGTGAGCGACACACATTGCAATAGAGATTGTAGGTAAAGTGGTCACTCAGGAATTGCAGTCTCTCCTCTAGATCTTCTGACTTGTTACTAGAACGCACAGTGCAAACTGATTAACATGTGGCACATACGCAAATAAAAATACTCATAACCGCTGATAACATTTTTCAAGCTCAAGTGCTCACATATTTATTTACCTGTCTTGAATGGAGTTGATATACAGGTTGACAAACCAACTAAGTGAGTATTGATACATAGGGTCGATGTTGGCCAGGTCTGCAATGCTGAAAAACAGGATGGATGAGTGGTTGGCAATGGGTCTGTAGCCTTCTCTCGACTCTGCGATTTTAATTTCTGTCTTCTCTGCGATCTGAAAGGTCACAAAGTTGAAATCAGTCACTGTCCCAACAATGCACTTTTGCATCTTTAACAACAAAAAAAATAAATATATAAATAACTGTCACTTCTCGGTGAGCAGACCTGCTGTTTCTGGGAGATCTCATTTGACATGATCTTTGCGGAGTCCAGGATCTTAATAGCGCTCTCGTCCTCCAATATATTACCCTCTGAAGACTGTAAAGTCTCCAGGATGTTGTCCTCAATCTCCTTCAGCTGTTTCTTATTGGCAGCAGACTGAAGAATGAGAGCATTCCTTTCCTCTTCCAACTCTGGCCTATAAAACAAATGTTAAGTATACATAAAAATATTCAAGAACTTTGACAAGAAAACGGTGAGAACATTCAAAGACCAAACTCTTAAAAGAATCTCTTCACCACCTATGCTTCCAAATGATTATTACACAATGACACAATGTTTACGAATGTTAATAATTATAAACTGCGTAAAAAAAAATATGTTTTGCGTCTCTCCCCCCTTAACTGTACCGAAATTGAACCGAACCGTGACTTGGTAGTCAAGTCACAAAACGAGGTATGTACCGAAACGTGAATTTTGTGCGCCGTCAAACCCGTAATGTATATATTAGATTAGGCTCTGCATTGACTGTACGTACACGATACTGAAAAGCAAATATGTGTGTAAATGCAAACTGAGTAAGATTCTTTTTGCATGTTTGTTTGTTTCTTCACCTCTCTTTAGCCACCACGATGCCCAGCAGCTGGTCCTCCAGACCTTCTGGAGTGATCATGAAGTTGAGCAGGGACACTTTGGTAGCCAGCTCAGGGAGATAATGAGGGTTTCTGAGCTTGGTAGTGATATAAAAGCGGAAGTCACTGGAGTACTCAATCACACTCTCTCCCAGCCTAATGCAGTCCACGCCGCCTAAATTCAGACAATAACCATGTAACTGGGATTTCAGTTTATACTTTCAGTCTATTATCTGTCCAACAAAACTACATATCTTCATTCGATAATTATTGAATAGCATGAATTGAAATCACTTAAGGAGTGAAACTCTGTACCTTGTTTAAATATCTGTTTAAGCAGTAAGGGTTCTAAGGAAGGGTCCAGTTCTTCTCCGACATTCTCCAACAGCAGTGGAGTTCCAAACTGTATGCAGTTCTCCATAGTCCTCATATAGTCCGAATCAGTAAGTTTAATTACATTCAGATTGTTCTCTTTCTCCGAGTTTTTCACCCATTTGTTGGCTTGCCCCTGTGGGTCGATCATCAAAGGCCTGCAAACGCAATACGACATGCATTGAAGCCAAAACATACATAAATAAGTACAGTTTTGCTTTGTGTTCGATATGTGTGTGTAGTAGTACCATCTTCTGGAGTTGCTCACTATGACGCCATTGTCGATAGAGAAGCTGTCAGTGGGAAGCCCAGCGATGTTCCAGGCCCTGATCATGATCGGATCCCCAAGGGTTTTACTCAAAGAGAAGTCATCAGAGGATGGGATCTTCTTGGCCTGGAATTGAGAATATGCATTACTGAAGCTATTTTCATAGGATGGCTACACACACCGATTTGAACTGGAAAATCGAACAGCTGTTAGAGCCAGAGCTATCAGACTGGAGAATAATGCAAGTATGTTTGTATAATTAGGTTACGAAACTTATTTAGTAATATAAAAATGGAAAAAAACAAACATATTGGACAGATTTAGATAACCGTTTTAGTGTTATTAACCTGAAGCTGTTCATTAAAACCTTACCTTACAAAGCTCAGTCCAGTCTTTGGAGCATTCTTGGCGGAATCCGGCGGTAAAGGCTCCGAGGTAACCAATTACACCAGCAGATATCAGAACGTCCCCTATCAAATTATCATAAGTGTTCTGAAGATCATCTGCAGCTTTGGACCACCTAAATAACACAAGAAAACACCTCTGATCAGTTGTGGATGAAGTACACAAACCATGTAGATGAGTTAAAGTAGATCCACTCAGTAAAATGTGACTCCAGTAGAAGTAAAAAAGTCCCTTTAAACATTCACTTGAGTAAAAGTACTAAAGTTTTTGCCTTTAAATATATGTAAGAATCCAAAGTACTACGATTTGTTATGACTATAATGTTCCTATGATCATTTTTTTCACAAGACTCTTTACCTAATCACCTCAGTTTATGTGAAAAGACTCGAATGTGACTCTCAGCAAACTGATCTATTAATAGAATGATATTAATGAGTCAAAAATGTATTGATTTCTATTACAATTATCATGAGCCCACTTAACTGCTTAAAAAATAAGCGTGCTGTATGTTGATGATAAGTAGATACACCAAGCGCCAATCAAAACCAGTTCAAAACAGAGCGCATGCTCGACCCTGATTGGTGGCTTGACCAGTTGGGTTTTTATCCACTCATAAATTAACTGATTTTGCAAAATCTATTTGAGTAAAATGTACAAAATTTGACTTTGAAATGTAGTGAAGTTCGAGTCTACCCAAAACGAAAACACTTCAGTAAAGTACAGCTACGTGAAAAAGCTACTTAAGTACAGTAACGAATTAAATTTACTACGTTACTGTCGACCACTGCCTCTGATAATTGTATATTGGAGTCTTGAATGAAACGTTTTCGAAAGAAAATGCGCAAATAGTACACTGACCTTGTCTTTTCTCCTCCTAAGCCTCCGATCAGCTTTTCAGCTCTCTCAAGCTTACGGGCACAAAGATCCACCTGGAATTCTAGCTGAGCCTTCTCCTCGGTTTTCTCCTCAAATGTCTTCTGCAGAGAAGCCAAGCGGTCCTCTACTTCTTTCAGCTCTGCTCTCTTTTGATTCAGCAGGGCCATCGTAGCGGCCAGTGACCCCTCTGCCACAGCCAGATTAGCCTTTTTAGGCGCCACAACCTATAGATACATTTATTACAACATTACTAAGAGTTTGTTCCAGGATCTTATTTCAAAAGATATCGCGTAAATGACCTGGGTAGTAAAATAAAAAACTTGAGTTGAAGACAGGACCAACATGTAAAAGAAATTTTTTGTCAGAATAAAAGCACCTACCGTATTTTCCGGACTATAAGACGCTACTTTTTTTCCGCTTAAACAATGAAGCGGCTAATTTATGGATTTTTCCTGGGTTTTTCCCGGTTTGACAAGCTTCAAGCCAAAAAACTGAGCCCCATAACATTAGACCAATGAAACTGCCGAATGGGTTCAGGTAAACCAATGAAACTCTTTATATTAAATCAGATGCGCTCCCACTGAATCGGGCCGCACCACATCATAAATATGGATGATGTTCCTCTGACGTTTGACCTGCCGCTCACTCGGACTGTCTACAGGAAATGCGAATCATTCGTCACGCTGAAAACAACCGGGCATGAAAAAACGCACTTCACCTGTGTTCTGAGCTGCACGGCATCGGGAGAAAAGCTTCACCGATGGTGATTTTTAAACGCACGACGATGCCAAAAGAAAAACTCCTGAGAGAAATAGTTGTGAAAGGAAGGAGGAAGACAGTGAACAATGACTTTCTTGGTAGGCTACTGTTTAGATACAAGCCGTGTAACAGACACTGTCTTTCGTTAAAGCCTGTGTAAAGTTCATTAGTTTCAGTGCGGCTTATAGACAGGTGCGGCTTATTTATGTTCAAAATAAAAATCTTTGTCAAATTCAGTGGGTGCGGCTTATATTTGGGTGCGCTTAATAGTCTGGAAATTACGGTACTTAAAACTAAGGATGAAACCAGACGAACCTAAAGGCATCAGTTAGGCTTAATTGGGTAATTCACAAACACCCACCTTTGCCACTCTGTCATAAACCTCCATGGCGGTGATCCATTTGCACAGACCCTCAGCTGCAGAAGAAGCTTTGACCACTTTGGTGGGGTCAAAATCAGGGTTGGTCATATACTCGCTGCGGATCTTCTGCATGACTGGTACCTGTGGTATTTGAGATACAGTACATATATATATACGGTTTATAAAATATAGCACCAAATCCTGACAGTCACGATCATACATATAATATATACTTACAGGAATATTGTCTTTGTCATATTCTCTCAGGTCCCTGAGGAAATTCATGTCACCCAGCAGCTTCTTACTGGGACCCCAGTAGTCTTCGACCTGTAGATAAGGATGATATGTGGTTAACAAAGTGAATCAACAGGTGATCAGGTTTAAAATCGGATTTACTTCAATCCATTAGTTCACCTTCTTTCCTGTTCCGGTAGGGTCCGGGATTCTCTCAGGCTTGATGTCCTTCATGACACACACCGCTGCCATAACAAGCTTCACTCCAGATGGAGGATTTTTCATAGACTTTACAATTGTAATGTCCGAAGGCTAAAATAATAAAGAAAATATACATAAAATGTACATAATAACAATCTTCATGATCTACTGTATTGCTAATGTCTTGGTGAGATCTCGGGAGAACGCTAACTTTGATACCTTGAGAGTATCAAGAGCAGAAAGTGCGGCCTCCAGCGCGGGAATGGCCTCGGCAAGGTCACTCTCACACTCGTTTTTTAGGCCCTGTGCTTCGTTTGCTTTTAGAGTAGCCGCCTCCTCGTCCACACGCACGACTTTACTCTTAGCCTCCACTTGCACTGACTCGACCTCGATCACCTGTAACGCGGCACCAATTTTAACGTGTGAAAGTTAAAAAAAAAAAAAAAAAACAGAAAAAACACACACACAAAAAAAAGGATTCTTGTTATATTTTAAATTGTGGCTTTAGTTTATAGTTTTACCTTCATTATTTTTATGTTCTCAATCTTGGCCTGTTCCAGTTTGGGCTGAAGCTCCACAAGCTCCTTCTTCATTTCTCCCACCTAATGAAGTGCCAAATAGTCAGTCATTTTCTTGACAGCAAAAACAATACACCAAATAACTAAAATTAAAAAAAGCATAATTAAATGTGGGGGAAAAAAATGAAAAAACACAGTTTAAAATACCTGTGACTCAGCAAACGCAAGTTTGTCCAATCCATCGGTGTACCTCTTTTTTGCCTTCATCACAGTGTCCTGTTTCTGCGTAAGAAGCTGTCTGAACGCAGCTATCAGCTCCAAGTAGGAAGTAGGAGTCACATAATTATGACGCCCAAGCTCAGACAAAAACCTTGAAATATCAAATCGATTAAATGAGTACAAAAGTAAGCTCAGTATAAAAAACATGAACATCCCTGTTAAATGTATGTCCGTTGTTGTGTACCTTTTGGACAGCTCACTGGCAGACGTATGGAACGTTTTGCAGATTAGCATAACTTCTAACCGTTCGTGGTCACTCATCTCTAGAGTCTCCAAAAACTTGTTAGCAACTCGCTCCAATGCCTCTTCTGGCCATGGCTATAGGAGAACAAACATTAAAAACTGCCAAACTATATATAGGATGTTCACTATATAGGATGCTGTATTCCATGATAGATTTTCTTACCTGGAACCAGTTGATTGTGCAGCAGTTGATAAGAGATGGGAACTGCCTCAGGCGGTTTCTAAAGCAGTCTCCGATAGGACTGAATGCCACCACTATGTGCAAGTTTTGTTTGCAGCGGTTTACAAAGAAGGCGAACAGAGCCAGTGGGCTGAACTCTAACTTCTTATTACCAGCTTGGGCTAAGGGCCGCACCGCCTGAGATACAAACAAACGGGAGCAAGGAATTCATTAGAGCGAGATTCCTAACGCTTCATATCCAACTCATTCAAAAATAGAACATGATAAATCACCTCCATAATCTCCTGCTTCTCGTCCATAGCAAATATGTTTGGAACCTCGCCGGTGTTTAACAAACTGTCCACGTCTTCTAAAAAGGCCTCCTCTTTGATCTGAGCATCTGTAAGTAGGAACACCGTCCTCTGGCCATGCACGCCTGCTTTCTTCATCAAAGCCTGATAACGGGACAAAAGGATCGTATTTATTGACTGAATGTAATAATCACACCGAATGATCTTGCTTGACGTAAATGACATGTTACCTTAAGGTCATCTCTCCACTCGTTCATGCCATAGTTCTTGGAGATCTCTGGCTGGAACAAGGTCATGCCAGACATGAAGGTGGCCAGCCTGGTGATGGATTGACGACCACTGCCACCAACTCCCACCAGCAGGGCATTTCCTCCAGGCTGCTTAAGCACACGACTGATCCTGGACAAGTGCTCTAGGACGTAGCTGCCACCAACATTACAGGTGTTTATGTCTTTTTAAACTATTCAAATCTATGTTCACTGTATTTGTGGTGACTGCATGACTACGAGGTGGTATCAAAAGGTTTTAAGAGTAGTTTTGTAACTCGCCAAACGATGGCAGGACAAGGCTGTTCGCACAGTCACAGGGAGCACCGACCTTCATAAGTCAGTGTGCCAAAAGACAATTTATTCATCATATTCTTACTACGTGTGTTACTACGTCGGAAATTCTGACACCGAGCTCTCCTCACACGTGAGTTTCTCGCTGGAAACAACACGACCTCACTTGGCGCCTGTGGACTTTGCCCTCTTTCCAGCACAAAGGTCGCCGTTTTGACACTATTGCGAAAAATCCGGCGTAAATCACAGAAGTTGCTTCACACGCTTCAAAATACAGACTTCCCGGACATACTCCAGAAGTGGCAGGAACGCTGGGAGGCACTGTATTGCTGTGCAAGGAGACTATTTTGAAAGTGATAGTGTGCGAACGTAGATAAATAAAGTACTTTCTTGTAAACAGAGCTCGTCTCGAAACCTTCTGATACCACCTCGTAGATACAATACATACAATCTAGACTATAGGTGTTCTATAGGTTCTCAGTACAGGCAATATGAATTAAATATTTCTTTACTTTAAATATAAATGCAGACATTTATGGCATATGGTAGACGCCCTTATCCAGATTTATCTCATTCATACAACTTAGCATGTATTTAAAAAGAGATGATATTAAAAAAGTTCTTTGTTTTGAAAAATAGAAATATCTGAGCTGTATCTCTTCTATCAGCGCAATTCCCATGTACATTTTTTGTGTGCTTACTTTTATAAACATTGTTCAAGTTGATATTTGAATTAGTATTTACCGAAAGATGACCAGGTTCATACGGTTCTTGTGTGTCTGGTTATATTCTGCCAGGCAGGACTCCACCACCTCACTGAAGCTCTCCATGTTGGGAACCTCTGCATATAATCTGTCTTCGGGATCCACATCAGGAGTCATATAGTCTCCAAACAACAAGCTCCTCATGTCCTCTTCACACAGCTAGAGTTTGAATATAACACACAACATGCTCCCAGTTAATAGTTTTATATGATTTTAGTAACCTGCTCCCAAATCACCTACCTACTTGATACTTACAGCTTTGTTGTTAGATTTGAGGTGTTCGAAGACTGTGTCAAAGTTTTCTTTAAAATGATCTTTCACAATGGTGTTCATTAGCCCGTAGAGCCAGGCTTGGTCCTGGTTGTCCACCAATCGATCGTAAAAGACTCTGAACACCTCATGAACAAACAGGCGAATCAAGGTGTGCTTGCTCTCCAGAGATTCCTTCCTCAGCAGCAGGCAGCCCTGCACTACACGTGAGAAATCTCTCAGGTTGAACGTGTAGTGAGATTTGGCCGGAGTCGGAAGGAGGGTTTGCATTGCTTTTTGATAAACCTGTTCGTATCACAGACAAAAAAAAAAGTGATATGTTAGCTGAATCAACGGAGCATTCTCGCTCTGCAGACGTACGGAACCTCGAATGACAATCGTATGATTTACCTCCAGGGTCGCAGAAACGATCTGGTTGCCGAGGGAGTAGCATTCAGTCGGGAAATTGTTGTTGCGGAAGCAAAATGCGACCACGTTCGAAAATATTCGCGTCATTGTCTCGTTGCTAAACGCGTTAATACTGCAAATGTTGAAGTGGCGCAGGAAACGAGAGGTCACCGCGTTCCTTCCACCACCAGGTGGACCCATAGCTGCGATCAGTTGCAGATCAACCAAAGTGATTTTGGTGGTGTCTTTTAGGTCATACCTGAAAGATCAGCACAATTTTAACATAGTAAAACTTTCTTTTGTTGAAGAATCCAACCAAAGAAGGATAATTTCCCAAACCTACCAGTTCCCATGGTCGAAATACTGACGAAGCAGCTCGATTGGAGGCTGCGCACCAAACACTTCCATAGCTGGCATGTTCATATCGTCCACAAAAATAATGCATTTCTTTCCCATCGGAGGTCCAAATACTCCCTTTCTTCTCTTATCCAGCCTGGACATGATTATGTTCTAAAAAAAGAGGAAATATTGCACCGTTTATGTTTCCGAAGTAATCAACATGGCAGAAAAACAATGAGACTAAAAGATTAAGACTAAAGAGATTTCAAGCTAATTTTCCTTTGCAGTTACCTGAGACTGGTTAGCGCTAGTGCGAGCTGAAAAGTTAATAAAGAATGGAAGGTAGAGGTCCTTGTCCAGGTTGTTCATCAGTTTTTCCTTCACATAAACAGACTTTCCAGTGCCAGTGGGACCAACAAAAAGAAGAGGCCTACATATAATCACAGAAATGTCAGATTGTAAATATTTGAATAACTGTGCAAGCTTTTAATACATAAATCGCATACAGTAGGTAAAATATTGAAAAGTCAAGTCAAGTAGGCTGTATTGTGATATCAATCATATATACAGTGGTACCAGTCACCAGCATATATATATATATAAAATCTTTTAAAAAAAGATGAGCAATCGCAACTCGGGGACTACTTGTATATATATATATATATATATATATATATATATATATATATATATATTTAATCGCATGATTGTCAGTTAACTTGTGATTAATCGCAATTAATTCGCACAATATTTCTGTTCTAAATGTGCCTTAAATTAATACTTTTCAAGTTTTTCTACTATAATCAACATGGGAATGGACAAATATCGATGCTTTACGCAAATGTATGTTTATTATTAGTGAAACCAAACTCAACATAGAGCATGAAGACAAAATATTCTTGTAAAAGTTTTAAAAGAATTATTGTGTTTTAAATGACGTAAATCATCATGACACTAATCGAAACGTTTGCTGTGTTTCCACACGGACGGTTTTAATTGCTGGACGTGTGCATCATGGCGGATTTTAGCGTTTGATTTGAGACTTGGCGCATCAATAAAACAAATGTTGAGTAATTAAAAATAATTTATTTTGGTGGAGTTTATTTCATTTTTATCTAAGTTAAGGAAGGACGTCTTGAATAAACGTGTGTTGTGTAGAAGGTTTTGATTACGCCTCTTTTTTATATATATATATATATATATATATATATATATATATATATACACACATATATACACATACTTTTATATATATTGTCACAATATATTATCAATATATTTTTGTAGAACCACACACTTACGTTCCATAACTAATGCAGCGCTCCATTAAGTATGTGTAGCGCACAGTGTCGATTGTAGGAACAATGATGTCTTGCACGTTGGTGTTCTTGTCCCCTAAAGTGACATCCTTTATTAATTCATTCCACTGAATCCATCGGCCTTTCCCTTTGAACTGAAAATTGGCACAAAAAGAGATCAGGGTCGTGCGACAAAGAGACATCGAGGTGTCTCAGAGCAATAATTAAGATACAGCAGTAATTTCATTACCCACCTCATAATAATAGTCATAAACAAGACCCTTATCATCGAACGGGCATTCCCATTTTGATACAGCTGCAGGAATGGGGTGCTCTGATTTTCCCTTGATGATTTCCCTCAGAAACATATCAAACTTTTCACGACTGTCGCCATCACAGCTTCCACCGACAGACCACACCAAAGAAAACGCAAAGGCTCCCTGTGTGAACAATTTATGTAGTGATTTAAAGATATTCCACTATAATTTCAGATAAAATAGTAACATTAATCGCAAGTTACAAACGAATACTTGCCATGATCCATGTACGAATATTCTTGTTTCCAGGATCTTCATTTACAGGTTCTGTGAGAAGCATTTCTACGAGTCGTGTAAGAGACACTACCGTATTGCTGTTAGTGGTGGGGACTACTTCCTGTAGCAGAAACAGATGATCAGGGATGGTTCAATGAGCAATAATTTGCAATGATCAATGTGATTCTGCAGTAAAATACAGTGTTAATTAGTTCAGCGAAAATACACATACATACCTTACAGCTTTTCCTTAACATATTATGCGATGGAGGGATCAACCATTGAAATAGCTCCAGCAGCAGGGTGGAATTCTCCTGGCTCTGAAGAGGCTGGGGTAGAGTTTTTAACCAGGAGGACACTAGAGGAAGCCATCCCAGCTGAGAGGGTTCCATATAGATCATTCCACACCGACTCACTGTGGCTGGCTGAAACAGAAAGTCAATACTGCTTTTAACTAGTGTAACAGTATACCCTAACCTTTTCCCAGCTTAATTTTAATGTTCAAGAGATCAGTATTCCAGTCATCTCACCGAGGCCTGCGATAGGTCCATCGCCTCGAAAATCAGACTCATTTGATTAGACATCTGGATAATTTCTCCACTCATGAGACAAAGCTGCAAGACAAATATGAATTTGTTACCTGATGATACAATGCCCACACAATTAACCCAAGGTGGAATCAAAAAGGTTTCAAGACTAGTTTTGTAACACGCCAACAGATGGCAGCACAAGGGGATAAAGGGATAGTTCACCCTCCTAATAAACGACAATTCTGTCATCATTTACTCACACTTATGTTTCTTTCTTCTGTTTGACCACAGTTTTCACTGTAAATTTTTCTTTTACTTTTTTTACTCATTTTGGTGAACATTCTCAATAGCATTCATATCCTACTGTTTTAAATACTACAGCGCCCTCTGTTGGTTGGAGAATTAACATCCTAATATGAAAGCAGCCTTTTCATTTTCCAGTGAACAAACTGACATGGTCCCGCAGGCTGTAGTTAAAGATAAAAATGTAAAGATCACGTGGGACGCCAGTTGGCCATCCCCGGTCTGAGAAATAGTGTGTAAATGTAGATAAATAAAGTACTTTCTTGTAAATGGAGCTAGTCTTGAAATGTTTAAATGCCACCTCATTTACACACACCATCAAACCAATTGCAATATAGTTCAATATTAAATCAAATTAATTCCAGAATAAAAGCTTACCTTTTTGTTGTCATCCAGCACAGTGTTCATGCTCTCAATCCAAAGTGTGTCAATTGGTCCATCAAACACCACCCACTTCCTGTCTGGGGTCTCTGAGGAAGCAAACTCACGGAACGTATTTGCCACAATGCCGTCTGTCCACTGGAAAAGAATAATGAAATAATTATAATAACAAGACGAATTCAAGAATCGTAACCAATTTGGCAGATCGACACGCACCTCATGTGATACTGGGTCAAACTGACCAAAAAGCTGGCCCATTGTAATGGACTTCGGGTTGACAGTAAGATACTGGACTCTCTCCTCTTCATTGTAGCCCTTCGCATTCATAAGTGTTAGCGTGTCGGCTAAAACATGGAGTACTTTGGTTTTTCCAGCAAAAGGTTCACCAACAAGCATGAACCTAAAAAAAAAAACGACTGGTTATAAAAGGCTAGGATATAGCGGAAAGCTACATTTGGGTAAATCTAGGATGAGCATATTTGCTGCTTTGCGAAACAATGTACACCTACCCATGTCGTACGATCATCATCTCATAACTCTGGATAAGTTTATCCAGGAAAATTTGCACAGGCTGGACATTGTGGGTTTCGCAGCATTCATTAGCACAAGCGAGTAGAAGCTGAAACATAAAGGAATGATTACGAAAAATGTTAAGACGCGTACAATATTACAATTTAAACAAACACTATTAGACCTAACAATACTAATAAGATAAATACTCACCTGATAGTCGGCTACGGGCAGAGAAATTCCAGGGAAGAGATCGCTTGTAATTCCATTGAAGAGATGTATATCATGGGAGAGAAACTTGGGCTCATTCACATCTTTGATGGATCGTAGAAGCTAACCAGGAAAAAAAAGAAACAGGAAGAAGAAAACATTAGTTTTGAACCGAGTAATAAGGGATAACGATTTAAATATATTACGAATATTGTTCTTACGAGAATATCTTCATTTTCATCTGGAAATTTGAGTTTGAGGTTCCCTGCGGCCACCAGTACTGCTTTCACAGCTCTCATTCCATAATCATAATGAAACTGGGAGGACAACTGCTCCGAGCACAACCTGTATGTCATTACTATCTTTACTGAAAGCGGTTTGGCGTTTAAGAAGCCGTAAGAATACAGGGAGATCTCTGCGATCAGAGCATAGTTAGGAACCATCATTGCCACTGTTCTAAACAAAACCTAGGAAAACACAGAACAGAGTAATAGCATTTATACATAATAATACACACAAAAATAACAGTCGGAAAAAATCAATTGAGCAATCAGAGAGGGGGAAAAAAAAAAAGAAAACCACTCAGGTTCTTACCTTGAGGTTATCAGGAAGCTCTGATCTTCCTGCATATCCAGGGTTCATGGTGATGGCGACAAAGCAATTGGGATTGAGACGAAGCTCAGTACCCTCGAAATCAAAAACCTCCATACTTGTCTCAATAGCTCTCTGAATGCACAAGATCTGCTGCGCCACCACGGAAAGCACCTCCAGCTCGATACGGTTAAACTCATCAAAACATGCCCATGCTCCTGAGGATGCCAGTCCCTTAAAGAACTGCAACAACATGCCAAATCAAAGAGATTATTCACTCCCTTCTAGAGATCCTGACCATTAATTCTGAGGGCAACTCATTTTACCTTCCCCATGGCTAAGTAGTCAAGTCCATCGGAACAGTTGAACACCACGCACTGCACAGCGAGGGCTTTGGCCAAGTCTTTAGTGGTCTCAGTCTTTCCTGTTCCTGCAGGGCCTTCTGGAGCACCACCCAGATTTAGATAAAATGCTCCAATCTGCAAGATAGATAGTAAACAACCATTAATCGAATGTTGATTTCGCCTGTTTGGTCGATATTTTTCTTTCTTTTAACAAAATAGCTAAATGATCAGAGAGGTTGGTGCTGGTGTTCAGGTTTACCAAAGTTCGGTAACATCGGTCTGTTAAAGGTGTGATCACCAAACGAGGCGAATTTCCCAAATACTCATAAGCATACTTGACGTCACAGTTCACGATGCAGACACGAACGTTGTCGTTTGTCCAGTAGTAACGTAGCTGTGCTAACCATTGAAAGTCTGTCTCAGAAGAAACGCCTGAACAAATAAAATAAGTAAGAACCATAAGAATATTACAAGGAATGGACAGCTCTGACCATCCTACTCGAGCGAATGTACTGTTACTTTGATGAATTTTTACTTAAGTACAGGTAAAGTTGCCGGACCATATTTAAAACCATATTAACAAATGTAAATAAACAACCTTGCTGGATCATTTCCATCACCACATCACGGGCATGCACATCTATAGTGACCAGTGCTCCTAGAGTGGTACGAGTCTGTTTGGGCAGTTTTCCTCTGACGAGCTCGACGATGTCATTCAGCTGGCTCTGTAGCTGGTCATAATAGTTCTGCAGACCCTGCCAACGAAAACACAATAGTTTAACATCTGCATCTCAAAAATACAGCTGTGGGAATTGCTTGTGTTTGACACTATAAGTATTTACTTACGTTGAGTCCACTCTTGATAGCGTCATGTACTTCAAGAGTCCAGTATATCTGAGAGGTACAGAGCACCACCTGACCAGGCCATTCGCAGACCCACTTACTCCTGGTGGACTCTGGGTAAGCCTGTGAGGCAATATACAAAGGTTAGAAGCTAGTACAGTACTTTGAAAAGCTGTGAAAGATAACGTTACAAAATTTATTCAGATGTGCAGTGTTCCTTTATACATGATTTGACATACAGTCTCATTCAAAAGTATTGGAACAGCAAGGTGGAGCATCTTTTTTCAAATCCACTATTCACACCAGACATAACCAGGCATCATGTTATGGCCACCTGCCTAATATTGTGTTAATCCCCCTTTTGCTGCCAAAACAGTCCTGACCTGTCGAGCTCTAACAGCATTAACTTCTTCAGCAATTTGAGCTACAGGAGCTCGTCTGTTGGAGGAGCTCCGGGAAATGTTCACTTGCTGCCTAATATATGCCACTCCTGATACAGGTGCCATGATGAAGAGATAATCAGTGTTATTCACTTCACCGCTCATAATGTTATAATGTCATAATGTTATGTTAGGCGTCAGCTGTCTACATTATTCCTTAAGATACCAGCACAATAACACACCCAGCAATATCGTTATATGCTGATCGTTATCGCTAAAAATTATTATTATTATTTTTATTTTTTTGTCAATATCACCCGTACTGACAACCCGATCTACTGTTTCACGTTCGCTTTCTGATCTCAAACCCAAATATCTCTTTTCAATGTAAAGGAAAAAGTCCAAACAAATGGCCTTTCCGTTCCATTACTTTCGGAGTATAAACCCTAGAGACTTTGTCTTGACTATGAAAGAGCAGAATACAATTGTGTTGATTTTCTCACCAGTTTTGCGCGGCTGATTACATCCCTAACACTACGCAGCATCAGATCTTCCACCTGCACAAGCCACCTCTCCACTGCTCCTCGTGCCTCTGAAGTGGAGATAAGCTCGATTAGGCCCACTCGCTCACCCTCACTACTATACATGGCCTGGATATCCAAGTTGGGCAGGAAATCCAGTTTGGCAATGCCCTCAAAGCACTTCTTGAGGTGAGGCTGTACACGCAGAGGATCCTTGGTTTCAGAGAGGATCTCCAACATTTCGTCATTTGACAGGAAGAAAAATCTGAGGGGGATAAAGAAAAATGGCAGTATAGTAAAAAAAAGCAATAAAGTTTGAAAGGACGCGATTTTGCGATTTAACGTTACAAACATCACAGAACGATCCTGATACCGTGGAAAGAATAGTCGTTTCTTCTCAAGGTACGCATTCAGTCCCTTCATAATTTTATCCAGAAGGTCATTTGATTCCTTGAGCTTCTCAAGTAAGCCGGGGAGTGAAGTTGCTGCTAAAACCTGCAACACACGAGATCGTTGAGCAAAAGTTTCAAAGTATGTTCAAAGACTTAAATCTGTTGGAGATAAAACAAGCCGATGTTATTTTGCGCTGCCGGCGTGTTACCATTCACCTTTGAGTCTTTTTCGCAGTGTTTCATAACTTCCCTCCAGTGTTTGTCCACGATCTGGAATTGGCGTCCCTCTTCAGGCATCTGCTGCATGATATCCTGCGAGCTGAAGATGGGCTCCAAGTAGAGCCACTGGGCCTGTACCTTCAGCCACTCATCTATAGTGTCCTGGATATTGATCAAACGCTCCTCCCAGGCCTAAGCAGCAACAGTGAGCAATATTTAATTTCATCAAGCATAGATAAAGAATCTTGACAATTTTAATAACCTTGCACCAATACATAATGCAAAGGTCATTTTCCAAACAAAAGCTGGGCTAAATTACCCTGATCTCCACTTCAAAAGGTTTGATAAAAGGGGAACTCCTCATGGTCTGGGTTTTCACTATCTGGTCGTCCAACATGGTCTGAATTTCATCTACTGCAGTAACAATAGACACACCAGACTCCCTGTATGCGACGTAATTAAAAGCCACACCATCCCATGACTCCAGCATAGTCTGCATGGCCTTCTCCAACGAGAATTCCTGGACAAGAATGACTGTGTCAATAATGGATCATTAAAAGAATAGCATAAAATACTTCAATCGTTTACTTTAAAGTTAAGCTGAGAAACATTTTGTATGGCAACGCCAGATTATGGCCCTGCCATTGCTCCAGTGGTTTACTTTGCTGGCTGCAGTACTGATGGTCTCAAGCTGCTCCAGGTAAGCAGTGAAGTTCTTTTTTAGGACTTTACTCAGTGTGGTCTCTGGGCTGGGCGACATGTCATATTTCATAATCGCTGACATCTGCTCCCAGTGTCGAGCTCTCATTCCAGGATTACACAGGATGGACACTGTTGGGATGTTCTCCTGTGAACAGAAATGTGTCATCCCATGCTTTGCTAGTTAAAATAAATATTAGAGAGATCTTTGGGACAAGAAATAGAAAAAAACATTCGCATGCACCTTGAATTGGCTGATTTGCGTGATGACTTTGTTGCAGATTGCAGCATTGGGACTTTCCTGTTTTTCTTCTTCTTGTTTTTCTTCTTCTTCTTCTTCTTCTTCTCCAGGCTTCTTTGCAGCTGCTTTCTCTTGCTCAGCCTTCTTCTGTTTCTGCAGGAAGAACTTCAGACTCTTGTAGATTTCTTGGGAAAACTCATCCACCTCTGCCTCTATGCGTTCACCATTCAAATCCAAGAAGGGACCATTCATCCATCTAAACATGATCAGCGATAAAAGAAAAGACACGCATTGAGTTAGACAAAGCAGTTCAGTCCATAGCTATCTCAAATTCAAAATGCTGCATCTTCTTATTAAAAAAGACCGAAGTAAAACAATGATAATTGAACAAACTTCTCCTGCGTGGTCTGCCATCTTAGTACAAGTCCAAACAGCTTGTTATATGGCTCAAGGTTCTCCTTGATCACATCAATCTCTGGATACACAGTAAGGTCCCAGTTGTACAGAGTCTCTTCTTTGTTGATGAAGACAATTGCCTCGTCGGCATCCTGAACCCTTTTCACCACTTTTTTGACATCTTTCACATACTGAATAAATAGAAAATAAAGTGTCATCATCATTCAAGGAGCTCTTATGATAAATAATCTAATTTGTAGAAGATAATGTGCTTTTTTTTTTTTTTTTACCTGATGCATCATATCCAGGTCAAAGCAATGAACAAACTCCTCAATCCTTTTGGCAAGTTTATCAAGCTCCAGCAACAACTTCTCTCTCCTGCCCAGCAGCTCCTGCTGACCTTTCTGCTTGGCTTTCTCCAAGATCTAGAACACAGGACCAAAACAACTTTGAGTGGGGCTGAATTCCAGAGCTTACAATACATACATTTGTCTTAGACTGAATCTGAGATGTGGCTCAAAGAGGATGGGCGAACGTTACCTCAGCACTTTGATCAAAAACTGGAAAAATATTTTGTGGCCACATCAGGACGGTTGAATGAAGCTTCAGGTCTTCTACATCGAATATGTGTACATCCAGCAGGTAATTCAATCTATGATGCACTTCCTGGACAAAATATCCATTCTTCCTGTTAGTAATTTTGTGGCCATAATCTGTGTAGACTTAGATGAAATGAACGTTAAGTGCTCACCTTTATCTTAATGCCAAGCTCTTCAAGTCCTGTGGTCTTAACCTGATCAATATACTCGATCATCTCGGTCATTTCTTCTGATGTGGTTGGAGTTTTCAAAGCCTTCTCCTTAATGATCTCAAACTCTTCGCAGATTCTTAATAAAAAAAAATAAATAAATAAAAATCATCAGGCTTCCTGGTAAACCGAATACAAAAATCGATTAATTAATTTGAGGAGGAGATACAAAGAAATGAAGTCTTACTGAAGACAGTGTTCACGGTTTGTGCTGATCAGTCGCTCCACAAGGATTGTAGAAAACGTGTGTGCTTTATTTGACAGCCCTTGATTGAGTTCGTCGCATTTCAAGCAGATCATGTCAAAATGAACAACGGAGTCGAGGTTAGAAAGCTCTCTGGACAGTGCACGGAATGACTCGACTTGCTAAAGATAAAAACAGCACGGTCAGATGTACTGCAACACGTTGCACATTAAGGTACTGTAAATCAAGCCGTGTTAAACAGTCATTTACCTCAGTATACTGTTCGAAACTGTGCTGTTCCTCCATAAATTTCTCGACCTGATCCTGCGCACTCCCGTTTATTAGCCAATCATAGTTTTCAGCTACAGAAAACAGAATTATTCGAAGGGGGGGGGGGGGGGGGGTAAATTAACAAGCAGGTCATCATGAACATCATTATAATATACAGAAGATCCCAAAAAAATATCCTTTTGCATATTTTTTTTTTTTAAATATATATTTGGTATTAAGATTAAGATAAAAAATAAATAAATGCAATGAGCTCACAATAATTCTGGAAGTGTTTCATGGGTGCCTGTAGGTTTTCATGAACTGCGTTCCTCACTGTAGTCTCTGCCCATGTGATAATGTTCTCTGGCACTTTAGCATCAACCACTGACCTATTTTCCTCATCAATCCAGGACTGAACAGTCGGAACTTTCTGTAAAATGATAAGATGTGTTTGAATACCGCCGTTCTTACTCGGTGGTGGACAGTAACAAAGTAAATGACTTTCGTTTTTGTGCTTGAGTTGGTTTTTCGCGTATCTGAACTTCATTTCAAAGTCAAATATCTCAGTGGGGACTACATTTTGCAAAATCGGTCATTCCCTTTTTATTTATGAGTGGATAAAAAAACCTAAGTGGTCAAGCCACCAATCAGGGTCGAGCGCTCGCTCTGTTTTGAACTTCTTTTGATTGGCGCTTGGTGTATCTACTTATCGTCGACGTACAGTTCGGCATCAGTTCAACAGCAAGCAGAACATTTAGAGAGGAATAAATGATGAAGAAACTCCAGACTCGAACTCGACACAACACACGTGACCTCATTTACACGATTATTTCTGAGTAGATAAGTGGGCTCATGATAATTGTAATAAAAATCAATCGATTTTTGACTCATTAATATCATTCTATTAGTGGATCAGTGTGCTGGGAGTCACGTTCGAGTCTTATCACATAAACTGAGGTAATTAAGTAAAGAGTCTTGTGACAAAAATGATCACAGAAACATTATAGTCGTAATAAATCACAGCACTTTGGATACTTAAGTTCATTTGAAGGGAAAAACTTTTGTACTTTCGCTCAAGTGAAAGTTTAAAGGGACACTTTTACTTTTAATGGAGTCACATTCTATCGTGTGTATCTCTACTTTAACTACAACTACATGGTTTGTGTACTTCATCCACCACTGCATAAACTAGAAATGAGCTAAAACGTTATTCTAGAGGAATCCAGATACTCATTAAGTTATAAAGCAATTGCATTGAACAAAATAAGGATTATGTAAAAATAATAATAATAAAATAGTAATAATAATAATAATAAAAAATTATACACATTTGTGACATTTATGTGCAATGGATAACAATGTAAGGCAGGCAAAGTTCATCAAAGACATCCTTTACACACCTGCAAAGTATGCATGATTGAGTTGAGAATATCTAACACAGCCTCCTCCAGCTCATGAAAGCTGGGAGAGAAGGCCATCTTTTCGTCATCAAATATCAACGCCATCATAAAGAGGGGAAGCTCCTGCTGGTTAAGTGGTCCGAACAAGCTGACGAAAGCCTCCATGCTTCTTTTAATCAGAGCCTTGAGCTACAAAAATGAAGAATAACTGGCAGTTATATCTCATCCAGGTGTGACCACCACTGAGGTATCAATAACATGTTGATGGCTTTCTAGACTCACTTGGTTGGAGAGAAGTGTTGCAACACAGTTATAAAAGGCATCCAGCTTTTCTTCTCTGATTCGTTGGATTGTGGACTTGCTGGTGAGCAACTGAATAATCCTCGGGAACCAGGTTTTCATGAGCTTCTGCTCAACCCTCTGACACTCCACAGACACTTTGTTCTTCAATTGCTCACCGTCTACAGGCCCTATGGACCTTTAGACGATCAGAAGAACACAAATGAAAGGTTAACAAATGAACAGCTTAAATGGGACAGCAACATTTTCCAATAAATCTTAACAAAACGTTTCGAAAGAAAAGACGTTAGATTTGATGTTTTGATGTGCCTGGTGAAATGCTTCATGGATAGGCCCAGGTACCAGCGTGACACTAACACATGTAATAGTAAAGGCTTCTTTACTTTAACTTGTGTGAAAAAGTGTAGTCAGTACTTCAACTTTTACCAGTCTTTTAAAACTACTTCTACTCGAGTGAAGGATGTGTGTACTTTTGCCTTCTCTGGATAGCATAAGTGTATGCTATCCAGAGGTGTTCTTTTTGTTCTTGACTTGTTCATCATTCTTGCCAAATGCATTTCCTCTTTTTCACACAGATTGCAACGTGATAGTAAGGCAAAGTCATAACTGCGCTTTACTTTTCTCTCATTTGATATGTTATTTGATGTTATCGATTTAGAACTTGATATTTCAATGAATGAGACATTTTTCAATTCGAATTTCAATCGGAATCGCATTTGCCACATAAGTACTCGGTTTGGATCATTTTCCCAGTCTTTTTTGGATACCACGATAGACCAAAAAAAAAAAAATGTTTTTATGGAGCATAAAATTTGAGCATTTTATGTTGAAATAATGAAATTTATGAATAAAAATATAATTATTCATTATAAAATCAAGTAGAATGTTAATACAGTACAGTAAAGAAAGTGACGAATGCGGTGACGTGTATCTTTAGCCCCGCCCCCTTTTTGACGCCATAGGACACTTCGACCAATCAACAAGCAGAGATTCTACGCATAGGCTACTACAGAACCGTATGCTGTACAGTACATGTACGCACTAGAAACGTGATACAGTGAACTGTATTTCTACCAGTTTACACAAAATTCTCGCTATATTCTTGCAAATGTTTTCTGTGCGAGTTTAAAGCATGTGGGAGGATGATTTACGGCTTAAACAATTTAAAAAAAAAGTTTTTTTTTGAGGTTATCGCGGGCAGTTTTGAAACGTAACCGCCGCGATAAACGGGGGATTACCGTATTTCATTATCATATTTTTTGGGGTGTCAGTACCTGCAGCCTGAGAGATCTATCAGAAGCATCTGAGAGAATGTTATATGACAGATCTCCAAAACGATTTTCATCGCTGGGTGTAGGATGTGCAAGTTCTCTTCGATCATCTTTCGACTCCTGGTGAAGGTGCCATGCCACGGCCTGCGAAATCAGGAAGTGTACTACTGAAAACGATTCTGTTCACTGATATAAATCCGAAAGAATCAATGCATTATTACACTCACTTTTTTGCAGGCGTTGGTAAGAGAACATCAGTACACTCCGGTGACTTCTGAAGGATGTTGTCAACTAAATTAAAATGGAGTATGTACAAAAATAAAAACGATTGGACTACTTATTAAAATGCGTACGGCAAAATTCTTGCTATTTACGTCCATCCGAAGTATTTAGGTCCAAATTGACATTATTTTTAGATTTTTATGTTTTTTTTTCTATTACAAAGGTTTAGATCAAACTTCATTCATCAGTTAAATCGACTAATAGCTATAATTACTCTAATAAATCTAACTTTGTTTATGATTTCCTGTGGTATTTTGTTTTCACAGCTCACATGTGAATTTGAGCATGGTGCTACAGAAGTCCTCTCCAACTTCGTTGCATAATTCCTCCAAAAGCTCTACTTTCCCAGGACCTGCACGAAGCTGAGGTGGTACGAGGCACATCATGTTGTCGATCCACTGCTGCTGAATGGGTACAATCGGTCTACTTTCCACGCACTGCCTTAATAACAGGTAGTTCATCTACATACATGTAGCATAGAAAAATGTTATCAGGGTCAGAAATAAAAAGCCGGGAAACGCTTAGGTGAAAGTCCGCAGTTTACGGTAATAAACAATAAAATCGACATACGTGCTGCTTCCTCGCTTCACTCATCTGTTAAAAAAAAAAAAAAAAAAAAGAAAAAGAAAGAAAGAAAAAAAGTTTTGTGTTTGAGAGCAGTAATAAAACATAAGCAGTAATGATAATATATAATGAATATAACGTATTGAAAGAAAATTGTAATACTGCTGCAGGAAGCTCGGGATCGGGTTTTAAATCATCCATTGTAGTTGCGTTTGTCGTCGTAGTTTTTTTGCTGCATTCACAATCCTGAAAAGACAAACGAGAATTAAAATAGCAAGGGCTGTCTATCGTCAGGCGATAATATAATACTGCTTTAACCAGTATAAATAATTAGCACAATAATTTGTATATAATACTATTATTTTATTATCTTTTATATTTGTATTAAATATGATTACATTTATTAATATTATTATATTTATTTATTATAATAAATACTATAATGTTATTATTTATAGTATTTGTAAATCATTTGTATTACGTCTACGTAATACACGAACGCTGTTTATAAATAAAAGATTATATCATTTATAATAAAATTTTGTACAGTATTGACATGCATTAGATGAACTTATTTCACCCCGGAATTGATCTAAACCCATAGCTGAAACAAAAATCTTTTTCTTGAAAGATAACAAAGTAGCCGTAATTCCTGTAACGTCGATCCATCAAAGAAAAGTGTAAATAGTGGTTGGACTGCACAAAGCTTGAAAAAATTAATATACTGTTCATTTAATACCGTGCAAAACAACAGCAAACAACACAAAGGTTCATCAAGAGGGAATATACCAGTTCTTACCACCAGGGGGCACTGTCACTACAATATCATACAGCTTCTTATTAAGTCTTATTATGAACATGTCGCTGATTGGTCTCAATTTTGTTTGATCCTACATACGGGGTATTAGTTACAAAATGGCGGCGCTCCGAACCACGGATAGGGGAAGTCATGGCAAGTTTTGTTGGTTTATTTCTATTTTAATAACATATAATTAAAACTTAAAATAATGAGCATATTTGGTGTTTTAGGAACATTTAAAAGTAGTCCTAGACCAGTCTTACATTATAAAATATAACTTTGTACATATACATTATTTATAATCTGTAATTCTGCTCTGATTGATTATTATGGTCTGTATATTGGTGTATAAATTCAATGACGTGCATACAACGCTTTAGTTACCTTCTATTTAGCAGGTGCAGCAAAAATGAGCACAATCATGAGAATGCCGCATATTAAAGATGATAAACAACCAAAGTCTATGACGACATAGTTTCCGATATAAAAAGGGGGCGGGGCGATCGATCGGCGGCGGCGGGGTGGGGTGGGCAGGGGGGCGACAAATATGGATTCTTTATGCAAATGTATGTTTATTAGTAGTAAAACCAAACTCAACATAGAGCACGAAGACTAAATATTCTTGTAAATGTTTTAAAGTAATTAAGGCATTTTAAATGACGTAAATCATCAGAACACCAAACGAAACCGTTGCTATGTTTCTACACGGACGGTTAATGAGGTGATACCGGATAAAGTGTACCTTGTCTAATTTACATAATTAGAGTATATTTATTTTTTTGTGAATTAGTTTAATTAAAAGTAGACATTTCGAGCCAAATTATACAAGTTAGAAATATGAACATGCTGCGAAAAAACCCCTGAAAAAATAAATAAAAATTGTGCTTTTAAAATAATAACAAATCAAAACAATCAGATTTCTTTGCTCTTGTGCCAT
The DNA here is from genome assembly GCA_014706435.1 of Silurus glanis. Taxonomy (NCBI): domain Eukaryota; kingdom Metazoa; phylum Chordata; class Actinopteri; order Siluriformes; family Siluridae; genus Silurus; species Silurus glanis. The sequence goes on from JAAIIK010000109.1 coordinate 1,976,931, forward strand.
TTTATAAAAAATTATCTTAACCTTTAAATAACTTAAAATATTTTGCTCTCCATAAAAATATCTCCAGTGAAACACCAGACGTCTCATAGTTTCATCATGCAGCTCTTCAGAAACTCTCCCTCAGTAAATAACCGGCTGATGTGCCTCTGATTTCTCCTCTGTTTTCACACAAGCTTCACTTTGTGATTTTGCTCTGGTGAGAAACATCTGCTGAAATGTCAGATTCTTCTTTAACTCTTCTACTTTCTGTATCTTCTGCTCTGCATTCAGGTTTTTCAGCTTCTCCTGATGTTTTGTCTCGTCTTAGATTCAATTCCTTAATTACAGCCACATTCGTTTCACAAATACACGTGTTTACCGGCAGTGTCAGTAAACATCTACTCAGAATTCCATCGGTTTTGAAAGGCTCTGTTTTCAGAATCAACAATATCTGTACAATAGGGTTAAATACATCAACAGAAGCTCGACTTGATTGACGCTGGAATATTCCCAGGTAGCCTCGCGTTCGGTAAGACAGCTGAAGCTCTGCATTATGGGATCTGTAGTTTGTGTTATCAGCTCTTCATATCGCCGGGACATTAATAACAATAGTAATAGATCTTTATAAAATCATCTCGCGGGCCGGATATAATTGTACGTCGGGCCGGATTTGACACTGAGTTTGATCTATGTGAAGACACTGATCATGTTAATGATTTCTCACAATAATTATCAACAATGATTTAACAAGGAAACAGCTATTTTTAGAAAAGGCTCGCGGGCGACTCATGTGGTCCCGCGGGCACCACGTTGGTGACCCCTGATTTATACTTTACCGTACTACACTGTTTACATGCTGTTTTTTGCACCTTTGACTGTTTTTTTTTATTACACTATACTGTTATTATACTATACTGTTTACATGCTGTCTTTTGCACCTCTTGACTGCTGCTGTTTTTTGCACTACACTGTGTTTATATTCACTCCCGGGTATAGTTTTTACAGTTCTCCTCACACAGTACTGTATATTTAGAGTATACAGTAGGTTTACTAGTCGGCGCTATCTCAGGTTTTGTGTCTTGTCTTGTGTTGTCTGTCTGCACTGTCTGTCTGTACTGTTTTTCGTCTGCACTGTTTGCACTAGGTTGCACTCGATGCACTTTATGTAGCTTTGTATTGTGTTGTAGCTCTATGTTGTTGTTTAGTGTAGCACCATGGTTCCGGAGAAACGTTGTCTCGTTTTTTACTGTGTACTGTGTACCACTGTGTATAGTAGAAATGACAATGAAAGCCTCTTGACTTGACTTGACTTGACTTGACTTGACTTGACTTAATTGCCGGATGTGTGCAACATGGCGGATTGTGGTGCTGAATTGAGATTCGGCGCATGAATAAAAAACAAATGATTACTAATAATTTGTCGGTGGAGTATGTAGAGAGAGAGAGAGTTTTGGAAGCTGGGGGATCTCGAGTCTCGAGCTCGTACCACAATTTTTTGCTCGCGTAACAAAGCAAAAACCGGGTGACGACTCGTACCTCGGAAAACTCGTACATTAATTCACTCGTAGGTCAAGGTACCACTGTGTGTGTATATATATATATTCACACATTTCTGTTTGACCATTTTTTATAAAAAAAATATAAATAAATAAATAAATAAATAAATAAAATAGAGGCGAAATTAAAAGCTTCAACGCAACACTCATTTATTCACACCATCCTTTCTTTAATCCGATACAAAAATAATAATAAACTCCACCCAAAAATATTTTTTAGTATCTTTGTGTCCAATTTCCATGTCCTTCTGTCCTTCAAATCAGAGTGTGGAATGTAGCCGGTCGCCTGGCCAAACTGAGCGATCGGGAGAGAAGGGCCTTAGTATGAGAGGTGACCAGAAACCTGATGGTCATGCTGGCTGAACTCTAGAGATCCTATGTGGAGATGGGACAAAGGTACAGAAGGACAACCATCAATGCAGTGCTCCACCAATCTGTGCTTTATGGCAAAGTGACAGAAAGCTCTCCTCAGTGCAAAACTCATGGAAGCCCAGTTGGAGATTGCCAAAAGGCACCTGAAGGACTCTGAATCTGTGCCGAACAAGATTCTCTTTTCTGATAAAACCAAGATTGATCTGTTTAGCCTCAATTCGAAATGTTACGTCTGGAGAAATTCAGGCACCGCTCATCACCTGCCTGAAACTATCCCAAAAGTGAAGCATGGTGGTGGCTGCATCATGCTGTGGAGGTGTTTTTTTGCAGCAGGGACTGAGCTTCTGGTCAGGATTAAGGCATAAATGGAGCAGCTTAATGGAGATCTCTTCAATAAAAACTGTTCCACAGCGCTCAGGACATTAGTCTGGACTGAAGGATCACCTCCTTACATGACAACATCCTGCTTAACCTCGCCCTCCTTCCACTCTGTGTTCCTTAATGAGATTATTAATCCATATTTATATTCATGTCATTATTCCCATAGATTTGACTGTGTTCAAATTCTGACCCGATTTCACTTGTATTTCGTTTTTGACTTGGATGAGCTTCTTACATTTTTACGCTTTGAACATTTTTATCTGCCCATTTTTATTCTTTACACATGATAATAACCAAACACTCAGTTTTAAAGACTGTACTTGGTTTTATTTGATCAGAATTAAAGGCAAGTCATCGCATCTGCACATGCTGAGAGGAGACTGGTAGCACAAGCATTGATATGATATGCTGATAGGACATGACTACATGACATATAAATTATATAATTATTTATATACCTTTGGAAATGTATATCTAGCTGATTATTTCAAGCCTAGTTGAAGATTTATAGCTAACTGCAAGACAGCCATATGTAGGAAAGCCTTGTTAGTTAGATAAGATAGATAACCAGCTAAGTAGGATAGTCTCGCTAGCTAGCTGAGGTAAATAACTAGCTGCTAGTAATAGAATAGCCCTAGCTAGCTAAGCTAGATAACTAGCTGGAATATAGCCAGATATAGGAGAACCTTGCTAGCTAGATAACTAGCTACAAGTAGAAGAGCCTTG